>JAOYSI010072271.1:0-17028 GCA_025775065.1 Hiodon alosoides
CCCCCCCCCCCCCCCCCCCCCCCCCCCCCCCCCCCCGCCCCCCCCCCCCCCCCACTCTGTGTTTTTACTCATTGTGTGTGAATTCACCCAAGAAACATTCTTCTTCCTGCCTATACTTCAATATATTTGCTATAGTATAATATATTTGCTGGCCTGTTATAGTATAATATATTTGCTGGGCTGTTATGGTGTAATATATTTGCTGGGCTGTTATGGTATAATATATTTGCTGGGCTGTTATAGTGTAATATATTTCTGAAGTCGATTAATCCTGATTGAGAAGTTCTTGGTAGGTACAGAAACGGTGCGTATTCGGGTGACATTGAGCTCAAGACTACTAACTGGTGCAATGCGGTTATCCAGAATTTCGGTGGGGTTTTTTTTCCCTCTTCTTTTTTTACGGTAAAGAACTAAACCAAGCTTGGAGTCTTAACTATAAAGTTTTAAAGTTTTTTTTTTTTCATCCAGTCATTCGTGAAAATGGCCATTAGCATGTCTAAAGCAAAGCCTCTCTCAGCTAAGGGTAAAACTGCTGTTTAGCACAGTTCTCCCCCAGCTGATGAAGGATTCTGCATGTACAAAAGTGTCATTTAGGTCTAAATAAATTGTAGTGCCCTAATGTTTTCTCTTTTTTCCAAAATTGATTTGGGCTGTTGCTAAAAAAACCTACTTCTCCTGTTTAAAATATAATTTTTTTTCAACCAGAAATCTGAAAAAAGTCAGTGTGATAAAAATGCTATGAAAAGTTTTTAAAGGAATGTTTTACTTTTATTGACTTATCAGTTTAGGTATATTTAGACAAAATATTGTTTAAAAATTAAACAGTAATTAAATGAACTTGAAATCCAGAAACGCGCCCCCTGGTGTTTTACAAGTGAACCGTCCATTGTAGTTCCAAAACGAATTTGGAGTAGGTGTCTTGGAAAAGGTGTAGAATTTGGAGTAGGTGTCTTTGAAAAGGTGTCGAATTTGGAGTGGCTGTCTTGGAAAACTAAAAGTGTCTGCACGAACAACGTATGCCAGCTGAAATGTTTTGTAATCGTCATTGTTTAAACATCCCCTATGGACCGGTAATGGCGTTTTAAATGATCAGAATCTCAGTGTGGTGTTGTTTGATTGTCTCTGCAGCGGGATTGACATGACAGCTTTGCTGTTTAAGATGGGCTTCAGTTCGGCGTTGGTGCAGTCCAAAATGGCGGCCGGCACCAGCACTTTTGTCCTGTCCTACGCCGTGCACAAGCTGTTCGCACCGGTGCGCATGAGTGTAACGCTAGTGTCCGTGCCACTCATCGTGCGTTACTTCCGAAAGGCCGGCCTGTTCAAGCCTCCGGCGTCCACCCCCTGAGAGCCCGGACTGCCTGGCCCATCTCCGCTCCCTTCGGGGCTGAGCCGTGCCCTGAGGCCTGACAGGAAGATATGAGCGTTTAGCTGCTCGCACACCTGCATTTTCCTGCCCATGTTCCTGTTTCTCCAGGTGAATCCTGCTAGGGGTGCTCTAGAGTAGTTTTTGTGTTGGTTGTTACGGCTGCAGTTGCTTTTCGACACGGACTTTTCCACTACGAGCGGGAGTAACGCGCCGCTGTTTTTGAAAGAATGCAAAAACATTTAACTTTAGCTTCTTTCCTTTTTTATTTGTCAGAGGAAAAAGTAGATGTGAATGCACCACTACATATTATTTGCCGTTACAAGGAATTATTTAATTCGTATGCTTAAACAAATCAAATTAAAGATACAACCGCTTCCGAATCTTAAGATGGTTGCCTATATATTCTTCGTTACAAACACACGTAGCCATAATGTACTTCACTGACAATAATAAGTAATTTAGAGATTTTGAACAGTGACATTACATTTGTTACGATTGGTGGTTGAGTCCTCAGGGATTGTCCAATGGAAGCTGTCCTACTATTGTGCCGTTAAGTAAGTAAGCTGGTTAGTTTTGGATTGTGGACATATTGGAGTTTTTTTTTTTTTGACTAGGTAATTTTTCTTAAGAGAAAAACAAGCCTTTGCATACCTCTTACAAAGGAACGTAATATTCATTGTGATTAAAAGCTATTTTCTGAATTGTGTATGTATATATTTAAATATTTTATCGTAATAAAAGTGGATGAAATCCTGTGTATATTTGATTATTCTGGGTAAATTTGACTTCATTCATCCATTTGTTTTGGTCATAGCTTAGTGAACAATTCCAAGTAAGCTGGCACTACCCGAAAATATATTTTTACCCATACAAATAATTACATATATGGAGTTATGTCACACCAAAAAAAGTACAAAATCCTTTATTTCTTTGCGCATAGTTAAATTGCGACTCTTCAGCGTCTATATGCTAGTAATTTAATGTGAACAAATCAACCGTCACGACAAAGTACTCGTGGTTAAAAATATAACTACTTCGCTCTTTGAGTCGGCGTCGGCAGCCTTAGTATAAAGATGGCTGTGTAGCTGGACTGTATTGCTTAGATAAGCTTCTAGAACCGCCGCAAGGTGTCAGTAGGAACCGCTGTTTTCAGTACTTGAATGTGTTTGCGTTCATTTGTACAATGGACTTATTCTTGTCATTTTAAGATTTGAGGTAAATGGGGCTTTATGATTCGAGGGTGTTTCATCCTTCAACATAAGTGCTCAGAGACATTTCTGACCAGTTTCTGTTTTCCCAGTTTAAACAGGCTGCCCATAATTATCACATGGAAGACTACCTCTGAAAAAAATAAATGAACAAAATATCATGAAAACGATTTCTGTTAGAATTTCATTACTCTTCATATTTTAAAGTGCTAGAATTCATATAAGCCATATGCATATTATTAATTTAAAGCTAAAAGCAGTGAAAATCGAATTTATGTTTTAATAGCCTAATTGGACGAAATGTTGCTTATAACCCCTTTCGTTGTCGAATGTAGTAAAAACATCGATGTACAACATATTTTACAGTCGATTAGGACCAGTTAAAGTGCAACAACGAGCCGATTAATGACTGGAATTAATTTTACTGTGTACGCCAGTAGTGACCTAGGAGTTGAACAGGACCAAACATCATAAGTATGAGCCGAGGCCGCGTAACGCTAGGTTTATACGCCACAAACACGCGAGAGTAAAATGGGCTTCCTGAAATGAGAAAAATCCCCGGAAATGTGTGCCAGACCAAAATACTCAAAATAAAGTAAGTAAATAAATATAATATTAGATAATTCAATATATGATTTTTTTAATGCTTAAGCATAAGTGCTGTTTATTATAAAATATTTTCAATATAATGTTACCATATATCATTTCATAATAATATATTGTATTTCCTAATGGTTTTTGTTACATTGGAAGATATTATTTCTCAATGACACTTTGTGAAATATTTCTCCCACGGAATTTTGGTAACTAGCGTTCCAATTAATCTAGCCAGTGCGCCCGTTAATTGCTAACCACCAGCAAAGGCGATATTTTCCAAGAGTTAAACTGACTGTAACCGCATGTGCATTTCAAGGTGTTTGCCTGAGGTCAGGACTCTGCAGACCAGTCCGGTTCTACACCATTTCTGCATGGACCTCGCGTTGTGCATGGGGCTGTTGACATGCTGAAACAGGAAAGGGCGAACTGCCTAGTTGGAAAGGTGGCGTCCCTGCGACGGCGCCACGTTGGAAGTCACTGAGCTCTTCAGCACTGACCATTCTAGAGTTTACAGAGATAAGTTTTACCCCAACCCCCACGCCACCAAAAGAAAACGAAGGAAAAAGAAAAGGAAGAAAACAGAAGTGCTTCAGAGGTAGAGATGGGGAAAGGAAAGAGATGGGCAGAAAATGCAAGTTTAATCATTTTAATGAATGACTCATTCGCTCTCCAAGGTAAAGCACGGTCTGAGGTCAGAAAACCTGATGTGGTGGAAATGTGACTCGTTTAAAATAAATGATAGCTTCAGACTCGGGAATCCGAGACATTACCTGAACAAATGGGGTTTTCGTTTTTTTCAAGAAGGAGAGGTTCAGAGTTTTCTGTGGCCTGATGTGGTATGGAGCGCCATCTCCTCATTGTTCTATCTTCAAACCTTATCAACTGGTGGAAAATTGAAGTGCGGAACATGACAAATTAGTCCAAAGGCTTTGGACGGCCATTTCACAATTCTTGGATTGTAATAATACTGCTGCTTACCATCACCACGAATTTACCAAAATTAATACAAGGAATTGTAAATATAGCGAATGTTTAAGAAAAAGAAACTATGGCAATTTTTGCGAGAGGTGTTTATTGATTAAGGGATTTTTTTTAAAACATTGCGAACGTTTGTCATATGTATTTACAAGGTTACTACTGTAGTTTTTTAAATAATAAAAACATAGCAATAGTAGCCACTGGGCGGCACTGTTTGATTACATTTTCTCCTTTCTATATATTTTCCCCCCCTTAGATTGAGAAGTCCACAGTAAAGAGTAACATAGCCTATGCCAAATCATGAAACCATTAAAACTGTGTCAAATACATTGTTTAGAAAAAGACGTAATATCCCGTAATTTTGATAATTCTAGCACAATTCTTTGGACTGCAATAATGAATTTACTACATCCAATAATCTCCCACAGGCTAAGGTTAAAACTGGTGACGGACAGATAAAGAGCTAACAAAGAAAACTGCTCGGAAAAGATGAAATATTACCGAGATATCCTGGGCGGAAAACAAGCCACACCTGTCACTGCCACTGAGTGGATAGTCCGAAACAAACTCTCTTGTGTACACTTCCTTAGTGGTCAGTACTGAACACCCTCCTGTGTTTTGCCCCTGAGTGGTCAGGTCCAGATGCATTACGTTAAGTCTTCTGAAGATTTAAACCTTTTCTCAACGTTTTCCCCACAGTATTGCAATTGCTACTGCCCGTTTGAATTTTATAATGTTAGACGTTAGACGTATTTTTGTGAGAATATTTTGGCTGACATCAAATGACCTGCGACATTGGGCTCTGTACCCTTAATATCTTTTCCAAAATCAAAACAGAAAAATGCTTATATAACATATATATTTCTATTTACTACTCCATGTGTTTATATATAACTAAGCTCAGTTGAAATAAAGTATGAATATTGAATATTAATAAATAAATATGAATATTTCCTTATTAAGAAACCGGTGTTAAACATGTATGAAATATCCTTGACAGATTTTCTCTGTCAGTATCGTTTTAATGGAAATAACGCAAAATCACTTTTTGATACTTCTTAGTTGAAGTACTTTTTGTTGTTTTTACAAGTCGGAAGTCCCAAAACATTGGTTTCTGTCCAAACTCTTAGCCCTTCAGCCCCTCGATTGGGGTGCCGGATCCTGTTCCCGGTCCCCGTTCCCGGCCCCCGTGATAACGGGGGTTAACGGGGTTAAGATGTCCTACACCGGTAACTGCCTGTGTTTATCAGACGGATAAATAATTCTGACTTGCGCGTGTGTGTGTGCGTGTGTGTGTGTGTGTGTGTGTGTGTGTGTGTGTGTGTGTGTGTGTGTGTGTGTGTGTGTGTGTGTGTGTGTAAACCCTGAACAGGGACAGGTGCTGACGGAGATTTGACGTGTCAGGCAGCAGCAGCCGTGCAGAGGGACGGGGCAGAGGCGCAGAGACAGCGCGGCACACTGCAGATCCTCTCCTCATTAGCCGGAATCTGGCCTCTTTATCGCCTCAGCCTCTCAATCTCCTGGATGTCCCCCATGGCTATAAACAAATTGGTGACAGTGATTCGAACCATTGTGTCTGGCTGCACTGCACTGCACCCCCACCCCCGTCAGGTGTTGCTTGTGTCAGACCGTGTACTGGTCGGCGTGAGCGGGTTAACCCCTTTACACCCCTGTGTTTTTAAGCTCGTCGCCTTACTTATGGGCGCGCACAGAGTGCGACACTGAGGAATTGTGGGTGTGAATTTGACAGGTAACTCGGGCCGATAAGGGTCTGACACCAGCCTCCAGGAGTGTGCCACTGGAGAACTTCTGTCCACGATACTTAGTTTAAACATGCAGGCTCTGCCTGTACTGACAATACATTAGGCAAAGAATAACTATACATGCAAACCTTAAAATGGAAAGTATTACTGTAATATCAACGAGAGCTGAAACCAACCACGGAATTGGCAGGCTTTTTAATTTGTAGCAATTATCTCTCAGTAGATAAACCGGAAAAATGCTCACTTTGTTCTGAATGGAGTAATAAAAAATGTTTGCAATTCCATAACGTGTGGAACGAATCATGGTCCCTGACCGTTCAAACACATTATGTATCACATATTTCATAGTTTTTATGGAAACATGCAGGTGTTCCTCATCATTTGAATGGTGATATTCCCATTATATTCCATGTTTATCCCTCATCCTTCCTTACATTAGGAATGCTACAATCTCACAATTATTTATAACTATATGCGAGGTATAGGTGATTGGCCTGAACAAGCAACATTAAGCCATGACTTTTGGGTCTGTTGCCTGTCATCCATTAATATATGAGAAATCATTTAATATAATGATACTAATGAAAGGTCAATAAATAACATCCAGTCCAAAGTACAAATAAAAGGGATCAGTGCACCTTCAGTGAGGGAGTCTGGGTATTAAAAATCTCACCTAACCACTCATTGGCTTGCCCATGATCAATAAATATTTCTTAAGGCCAATCTCCATGTTTATGCTTCAGCAAATCTCTGTTACTGTTCTATTGATCCCTTCCTGCACACGCAGATAGAGACATCGAGTGGGCCCACTCCACGAAAACACAGACAGCGCCCGTCTATGCTTAGCGGAGCTGCCCCGGAAACAGCGAGGAGTCCGTGGATTTCCTCCGGAACCGGGTAATGATGGGCCCACATGCGCGCCGTGGGTCTGGCTGAGGACGTTCTCTCTCCGCCGTTTTAGTTCGGCAGGTGCGCCTGACGGGAGAGACAGCCTGGCGTTCCTGTCAGCCTTTTTTCTTCATCACATCTGCCGTTGCCTGAGAGAATGGGGGAGATGGGAGGAGGCGCAGGGAGGAGACAGACAGTACAATGCCAGAACTGCATCTTATTATTTTAAATGGGAATGCCAGTCTGTTGGTCTGTTTATTTTGCCATTCTTTTCTACCTTTTCTCGGGACCGCAACAATCCTGAATGTTGCGTGTGCCAATTTATCAGCAGCCAGCCATGGAAGCCCAGAGACGGAATGTTCCAGCGCTGTAAAAAATAATATAAATAAAAATGGGGTAAGACCCGTAGTGGGTTTTTGACAGTTCTTGTATGTCAACATTTGGCTTCAGCGCTGAGTGCCCCGACAAGGGACCTTCTTTATCCGAATGACTGTCTTACAGGGCCCCCCACACCCCCAAACAGTATGTTATCAGGACTCTGTCCCACATTAGCAATTCAAAACCGCGTTGAGAACTTAGGTTTAGATGTTCTAAAAAAATTGCTATGAACACAGTTGGTATACTGGGATAACCGATAGGGGAGGAGCCTGGAGGCCTGATTATTATTCATACCCTGGTCATTAAATGTTCAAAAAGAAATGTCTACACTATTCTCACAAAAAAATAAAGTCTGCTCCTCTTTTTATCTGAGTTTGAGTTACGAAGAACCTCATTTTCAATTTTTCCGAAAGTAAAATATTCTACAACAATTATCTTTCTGTTGAAATCACACTTTTGGTTAAATTTAACGATGTACTCATATTTGTTAGCCCTCAGTTAACTCATCCTAAATTACCTGTCCCCCCCACCCGCACCAACACCAGTTGAAGCTCTCATATTCCAGACATACCCCATTTGGCAGTCTATTACCCCTCCAACAAGATTATTTCGGCAACGAGTTTAACCGAAAGAAAAAGCAGAGAGATGAAAACTCCCATCACAGTAAAAGGGACAGACAGAAGAAAGACCAATAAATCCGGAGGATCAGAAATAATAAAATTTGGCTTTATGAACTCATAACTGACACGTGCCGTCAGAAACAGTCCGTCTCATAGCAGGGTTCTGGGTAAGTTGAACTCATTTCACTCTCCAGGAATCTCAGCCCATTTGTCACCGATTTATTTTCCTTTTTGTGCGGTGATGTCACCGTTCCTGTTTCGCCACCCACTTTGGTTGGGTTGGGTTGGGTTTAGGGGGGGGTAAAACTTTTCCAGGAAAGTATTGACTCAAGAGTGCAGTGCAGCACGACATGGGATTCTCACTAAGTTTATTACGTGTTATTTTTAACCTGAGCCGGGGTCTGTGAGTGTGAAGATTTTGTGTTAACTGTGCGTGAAGCATGGATTGGGAGAGGGTACTCTAAAGTGGCCGTTAGGCGGGAGAAAAAAGGGCAAGCGTTTTACTGCACCTCTTCTGTGGATATATAAAACATTTTGCATAAAAGAAAAGGTTTGTATATTTCTTTGTCCCGTTGTTCTTCAGCAGCACTGGAGCGACTGCGTCCCTCGATGAGGGTGGCATTGTGATGCCCTCCGGTGCAGAGTCAGTCCGGGCAGCGGGCTCTGAGCGCTGCTTATGCGGTGTTTTGGGACAGAGCGCGACCCGTTGTGTGTCCTCGTTCCCCTGCCGTGGAAAAATATCTCCCCTGGAGGAAAACGCTCAGACCGTGAGGACACACACAATCGCCGGCCACCACAAAATCCACTTAAACATTATGGAAAACAAATTGACAGACAATTTCTTTCAATTAGTCACACCAGGTCGGCTCAATAAATTTTAGTTTGTACCTCAGACGGAGGGCCCTGTTTCGTGTCCTGGGAAAAATTAAGACTAACGACTTTCAGGGGGCTTCTGTGCTGCCTACCCCCATTCAGAGTCCCCACAGCTTTCCTCAGCTAACTATCGCCGGTGCTGACCGTGCACCAGAAACGTTAATTCATTTATTCGCAGCTTGGATTTGTTTTTGTTTTTGTTTGGTTTTTTTAAAGCGTTGTTTCGTTGTAGCTGCGATGGGTTATTCATCACCGCTAACAGCTTGCGCGGACAAACAATCGCTCACCCCGCTGAGACCTGAGCGAACACTCAGGGCCCGGAACCCGGGACAAAACGGATGTGTTGGGAGATAGGCAGTGACTGAGGCCAGAGAGGGTTGGCGAGCCTTGGAGAGCGAGACGCAGCAGCGCGGTACTTATTGGAATAAATCTAAACTTCTCATTTTATTTTTCGTGGGCTATTCACAGTGATATGCTTGCCATGCGGAGCGTTGTGTGATGAAATTAAATGTATTTTTCATGCATTAAAGATGTCTTCTTGGTGGAAGAACATAATAATAATATTACTAAAGTCAATGACAATGATCAATGACTCTAAGATAGACGACACAATCCTTCCTCCAGCCGTTGCAAATCCGTTGACCGGGGAACGAAACATCCACGTTTCCACGTGTGCATAAAAAAATAAAAATAAAGATAATAACGAACAATTTAGAAATGGGCTATTTTTGCAATGCACAGTTAATGATCCATTGCAAGACATCATTGGCCTTTGCTGATCTTGGAACATTGCATTTTTTTAAATGCAGAGTTTCTGTTTTGAAATGTAATGGGAGTGTGAATAAATACATTTGGGAAGATAAAGTGAGGTTGTGGCTCCTGCTATAGATGAGAGCAGGCACCAGAAAAATCTTTCCCAGCTGAAACATTTCTATGCAAACTTTAATGGGGTCGTCCCTTGTTTGACATTGTTGTCCACTAAGGGGACGTGTGAAGGCACGCTTCCCAGATGTGGAGGCAGAAGCACGGAGCCGGATTCAGTAAGGCGGGGAAGACCAATCTTGTTCTGGCGGAGGAGGACACTGGCAGACCGAAAGAGTAACAGAATCAAAATGAGTCTGACAAATTATTTTCATTTGTACAAAGGAAGGTCTGCAGGCATTAACTTCCATTAGAATCGACAATTTTTTCATTTTTTTATTTTTCCAGCTGTGTGCTTTGGTTAGCATGGAAATGAAAGTCCCCCCATTCCTAGCCATCTATAAGACGGGGCATGAACCAATATATTTTTAATTTCCAATCAGCTTTTGGTGAGATCCCTGCAGGCACTTTCATTACAACAACGATAAAATGCACAGTCGAGTGTCACTGTCTGGCTGACAAACGTGAAATCACCCAGCCTGAAAAGTGCACTCTCGTTCACCTACACTCCTACCCACAATAAAAGCTCCTCTTCATAACCAACAGGATGAAGAGAAGAAAAAAAATAACACCAGAACAAATAATCCTTAATAATGATTTTCTTAAATGTTCTCATTTTCCATTATAGGTTTGCAATAAAGGGAGGAATTAATTAGAGGCTTTCGTCTCCTTTAATATTCTATTTCTAAAACAATAATTTTGTGTGCATGCTTTATGTGATATGAGCATCTGCATTTTCGGAGTCTGGCCACTTATTCTTAAATTCCAATAAGTGCCTAAATTTGCTTTGGTCTCACAGTCTACCCCCGACAAGCTCTAAACCCAACTGTCAGGGCCTAATACCATTATTATGTATTCCAGTCCTTCGATCCTTCACCATATTTTACATCAATCCCTAAACATTGCACCATTCAAGGGATTTTATTGCCTGCGTACACCTAGTGTATCAATGTCACATAAAGATAATTACGGATATGTAAAACTAGGTGATAAACACATCTTCCTCTGCTGACACTTTTATCAGTTTGACAGTTTTATCAATGTGCTTTAAACAGGCAATTTTCAGGCTGTACCGTAACAGAGTTACAAGAAGACAGAGAAGTAATGTGAGCCCCCCCCAACAATAATAACATTTTTGCACACACCTTTCCTTACACTTGATTGGATCAGACCCCAAAAGCATCTGGACCAACCTCAACAGAGAGAAAGTGAAGACAGCAGTTTCAACAAAGGGATCACAGAGGGCAATTAGACAATGCAGAGAAAAACAACCATAGCCGTTTAATTTAAACAGCGGCCCTGTTTGCTATTAATATATGCACCTCTTTTATTGCTGACTGCATTTCAAGTTAATTCAATAAGAACCTTAGCCATCCAAAAATCACCCCATCTGCCCTTTTTGCAACTTCGATCTACCTACATCTTCTCTTTAACAGTGACGTCCTAGACCTAATCCTGTCACGCTGACCAATCGGCGGAGAACCAGATCTTGACCACTTTCTCTCCTCCCAATCATTTTAGGCAAGCGCGTTATCCACTTCAGTACTCCGCATCATTAGCCGGGAGTCTCTCTACCCAGCATCCTCTCCAGACCCCGAGTGGATGTTACTACCTAACTTTCTCGTATCTGGCCCAGAGTGTATACTTTCTGTCTCACTCTCACTCACACTTCTCACTCTCTCTCACTCACATCTCACTCTCTCTCTCACATTTCTCACTCCTACTCTCACTGAGGCTCTGTAGTTGGTGAAGGCCACCTTTCTCTCATCAGGACCTATCTGCCGGATTTGATACCATATGCCCACAGTGTCCTTCGACTCACAGACCCCTCTTCAGCATACCACACAGGGCTTTGCATTTGTTTGTTTGCTTTGTATTCTTTATATACATCAGACAAATACATAGTCATGAGCTGTGGTTCCACTTATGACTGCTGGGTTACTGACATGAAACCTTCCCCCCGTTCTAAATAACAGACACAATCATGTATCAAATTGACCACCGAAAAAATCTACCTTCAAAAGAGAAGAGCTGCTTTTTATTCTGGCTAAGCAAACAGGCAAACTATAATTTTTAAACAGTGAAAAGACCTTCTGTATTGTTGGTGTGATGTGGTTGTCCCCTGTAACAATTAGAGCAAGGCGTTGGAGTGGTCTTTTCGCACATATAGAAATGTACGCAGGCATTTTTCCCACTTAAATATTTGATGTCATAGATTGCCTATTACTTTTCAGTGAGGTAAAAAAACAGAAAACACAGCCAATTGGGGAAACAAAAGGAAAACTATTCTTTAAACCAAGAGGCAGTCAAGAGAACTCGTTTGATATTAGCTACAAAATACACACAGGATACGAGGTAGTTGTTAGCTTCAGCGCTTTGTGGCTGGTTGGAAGGTTATTGACCTCCAAATAATCGGAGATGGCTACAAAATAATTCCCTGCACCTTCTACTTTCCACTATAGAGTGCATTTTTAAGAGAATGACAACCCCGCTGCCAAGATGAAACAGCCGTATCTTCACTCTACAGGCCAGTCAGAGGTTCAGGGGGTAAGCGTACATTCAAATATGTGAGACTAGCACACACACACCCAGTGGTTTTGGTGGATGAAACAGGGGCAATACAGTTTGTAGGTAATTAGGTAGTTACATGGATCTCAAAGCCAACAAGGGGAACGTTCTAAAATCTGGCTTTTTACATAGTGAAAAGAAAATACCATCTCTCCATATCTAGCCAAGGTTGGATGACCGATACTTTTGCGTTTACTTAGTTCACCGTTGGGGTGACTGATACTTTTGCTTTTACTTAGTTCACCGTTGGGGTGACTGATACTTTTGCTTTTACTTAGTTCACCGTTGGGGTGACTGATACTTTTGCTTTTACTTAGTTCACCGTTGGGGTGACTGCTACCCCCGGCCTCCTTCATCACCGGGAACCGCCTGGCTAGAGTCGTTGTGTCAGGGATTGTATTTCATCCACCGCTCTCCGTATGACGCCACGCCACGCCACTCCACACCACGTCACGTCACGTCACGTCACGTCACGTCACGTCACGCCCCTATCAGCTCGCTTCTCTCCATCCCTCTTTCTGTCCTGATCTTTTAAAGCCCACTGTCCCCAGCAATAACTGGTGGGACAAATTACCTAATTACCAGCTGAACAGGTTACAGCAGGGGCCAATTGCACAATTCCAGACAGAGAGAGGTGAAACCAAAAACCTTAGGAGAAAGGAGAAAAAAACCCAATCAATTCCCAAAACTACTTCCCTCCCCAGATTGTGATTGTCATCTATGAGCATATATCATTCAGTTGCAAAAACAGTCATTAATTTTTATTTGAATAGCAGCTTCAAACTGAATTCAACGTTGCTTCACAGTTGATCAATTTAACGGCAAAATAGCAAGTAGGCTAGTTAGGATAATGTGAATTTCATGTAGGTAAAAATTGGCAAGAGAGAAAACAAATTTAGTGCATTTGCGAGCCTATTTCAATATTTATTTTTGTAAAGGGAGTAATTCCTCAGCATGGCTTTTGGGTCCCAAAACTGCACTTATTTAACATAGACGCTACATTACGGCAACCACTGGTTTAAGGAAAAGAATCCTACATATTTAAAAACATACCTCAATAGCTGCCAAGAAGACATTTTTAATGAGGTAGAGAAAAAAAACGAGAGGCAGCTGTTAGCACCAAAATGCTCCAAAATATAGGTGTTGCTATATAGGTAAATATGCAGCAAAGCCAAGGCAATTGGTTGTACGGAAAAAGCTGTGAATTCCTTACTTTCAGAAGCTGACGTTGTGGAAAGAAAATATTAATGAACTCCGGCACTGAGAGTATACAGTGACGTGAAGACCCTTTTGCAGTTTTCACATTTCGCCACAATCTGAAAGGTGAGTGGAACAGCTAGCCTTCAGATTTTTCGCCGTTCTACTCAAGGTGTATTGACACGGCCATGCAAATTGTACGTATAAATCAAATACAGGATTAGAATGAGAAGAATACGTTTTTAAGGCATTTAATGTTAATGTTATGGAACTTACCGTAATGGAAGCCATCATGCACGATGAAAAAAAAACGTTTTATGAAGCATTTTTTTTATGGTCTAATAACAATAATTGATATTTTAATTTTAATGAAAATCCTAAAGCTTTTAATTTCTACCAGACAATTAATCTTAAATTAATCATTTATAATGTACTTTCAGGGGGCACTTGTTTAGTGTTTAACTACACATTTATAGCTTTCTCGCGTTACAATTAAAGGGCAACGTTATTTGATATTTGCCAAGAATTAAAACAGCAGCCCGTGAGCCACTCGAAATTGCTGTTCAATTCCCCCAGAGTGATAGTGTTGGCTGAAGTAGAGGGCAAACCAAGAAGCCAGCGATACAGGTGGACTTAGGCTAGGGTCAGCTTTCTCTTTCAATTTTTGTTATCTTTAAATGAAGCTGTGGCATTCCCATTGCTAAGCAAACCCCTGTCGTCAAGAGGTCCCACGCCTCAGCCCTGGAGTGAACATTCGCCTCTTCGAAAATTTATAGAGGTTATGTGTGTAGGGTCGTTTAATGCATCTCTGGATGATGGGCCTTGGGTGCACCCCCCTTGTGTGAGAGGAGGGATTGGGGCACAGAGAGTATCAACAGGTTTCGTTTATTCAGAAATCCCATTAAAGGGAACCTTCCTGGCGGCTGAATCACAGAAGAGAAAACATTTAAATTTGGATATTGCACTCCCATTCGTCTTTGTGTGAACACAGAAGGAGAATCCTTTGGGGAACAAAGTGGGTGTCCTGATGCAGAGGAGCTAATGTATTGAGTTCTTTTCTTAATGCATCTCATTTCCCATCCTCTTTGTTCGCAAACCTGGCTGCATCAGACCCGCAATCTCCACGCTATCTCGGAGAACGCGACCGCACGTAGCATTTACCTTGTGCCACGACGAACAATAGAGCAAAAAAAAAAAAAAAAAATTAAATTCCGTTTGTATTTGTTATGCCGGAAAATAACCGGTGTTATTAAAGAGCAACAATGTTTTCGACTCGAATGTTTTTCTTCCCGAAGAAGAAAAAAGTAGAAAGGCCAAAAATAAATAAATAAATAAATAAATAAAAGGAGAAATGCCAACCAACCAAGGTTTTAGAATGTATTACAGGACCAGCTAAAGGATAGTACAGTATCAGAATAAAACCTGCACCGGTTTGTATACTGCTGTATACTTTTGTATCGGTTATGTAAGGACTCAAACTGCTTTAAAAAAGGGTCTCGTTATATCAGGATCAATTACTGAGATTATAATCCTTAAATTAGGCTCAGGCACCAGTTTTCGCACCTGGCTCTCGGTGACATCCCTAACTCTATGACTACTCCACTCACACGTTTTGTTGCGAAAGTCAAGTATCATAACCTCTGTCTAAAGCACTCGGAAGACTCCTAAAAATATCACAACAGGGATTATATAAATGTATAACCTTACAGTTTTTACATCCACGTTAGCCTTTTAAAACATTTCTGCAGTAATTCTTCACAGGAGCAACTCAAACTATATTTCTACGCGAGGTAATGTATCTCACACTGTATGGCAACGATTTCCCTTGCAGCGCTCACTAAACACGCTAACCAGAGCTCAGTGATTTAAACACGGCGCCATATGCTGCCGACATAGCTACAAAGGACGAGAGAGAGAGGACCTTGAATGCATTAACAGACGCTGGTCTCACTTCAAAATTGCTTCCACCAGTGCAACTGTACCCCTCAGTGCCGCGAAACGTGTTGCTAACTACCACGGCTCGCCCCGAATGTGAATTCATTTACATGTCATGCCCAGGTTTTTATCTGCTAATGCCTGTTTTGGGGTTTACATTCACATAATTAATGCACAGATAATAAAAACCGATAAAAGTAACAGTCATCTGTTAATATTGAAGCTAGCTGATCTTTTTTCTTTTCTTTTGGAATGCTATTACGACTACTGGGTTACTGACATGAAACCTTCCCCAGTTCTAAATAACAGACACAATCAGCTATTAAAAAAAAAAAAAAAAAAGTAATCTCAGTGTAGTTTGCCTGTCTAACCAATGTCTACCTTGATGTTAATAAAGGTCTCTACATAAAAGGTGCGTTAGATTTTAACAAGCAAGCCAGCATAATAATTATGAGAGCTCGCGGAGGTGGACTAACGCAAACAGGGATCATTACATGCGGTAACGCTGCCCGCAGTACATCGAAAATACCTGAGAGTAATTTTACTCTCAGGAAGTCATTGCAAATACTATCACTAGTTCATTTACTAAACAGTAAGTGAGTGATAGTGATCAACCAATTTAAACGTCAGGGAACCCATCAGGCCAACAACATCCAGGAGCTGTGAAGGTCTTACACGGATATCTCAAGAGAGAAAATAAAATTATCGGTAAATGTTTTTTTTAAATGGATTTAATTGAATGATGAAATTTGGAAGTCTAAACCAAAAGAGAAACTTGTTCAACCGAAGTGGAAAGAATTGGTTGTTTTGCACACTGGTATTGAGGAACAATACAAAAGACAAATGGCTGTTTTGTCATGCTTCGTTTTTCCTTCACAAAAGGATTTCTGTAGAGACCTCAAAAAGTCTGGGGTATTCTATAGCTTTAAATCACCACGCTCCATCGGGCTAAGGCAGACAGAGACACGTTGTTTTCAAACAGAAGTGATCTTTAAAAAATCCACTTAGCGGATAGTTTTCATGCATAACTTTAGATGCTATGAAAAGTTGTGCATTTTTATTTCACTCAGCAACTCCGTGGTAATTTATCTTTAGAATATTAAAAGCGACAGATAACATCTGGTTCCGCTCCGCAAAGTGCCGCTATCATACTTTTCAATAAAAACCCCAATGAATTCAAGTGATATAAAACAGACATATCATGATTTTAATCAATGAATATCTTAAGAGTGTGAGTGTGTGTGTGTGTGTGTGTGTGTGTGTGTGTGTGTTCATGCTTGAACGAATGGTTGTGATACTGGCAGAGAAGTTGTTGTTTACATCAGTAACTTATCAACATCTGGGTTGTAGAGGACTCCCCCATCCTCATCCATGTTGTTTCCCCATCTCTCTTTAATAGCCAGCAACCTCAACACCACAATCAGAAGTCGCGTTGGTTCAGTTACCTCAACACTACAATCAGAAGTTGCGTTGGTTCAGTTACCTCAACACCACAATCAGAAGTCGCGTTGGTTCAGTTACCTCAACACCACAATCAGAAGTCGCGTTGGTTCAGTTACCTCAACACTACAGTCAGAAGTCGCGTTGGTTCAGTTACCTCAACACCACAGTCAGAAGTCGCGTTGGTTCAGTTACCTCAACACTACAGTCAGATGTCATGTTGGTTCAGTTACCTCAACACCACAATCAGAAGTCGCGTTGGTTCAGTTACCTCAACACCACAATCAGAAGTCGCG
>JAOYSI010072272.1:0-21767 GCA_025775065.1 Hiodon alosoides
ATACATTTCTGGTCCCAGTTGTTCCTCCTGCAAATGTTCTTGTTATTAATCCTAATTTTGAATTAACTATTACCAAAGCTCCTTCCTGTAGGGGGCACTGTCATATAAGGGAAATCAATTTATCATCGTCATCAAGGCTGCTGCATATTCTCTAGAGATTTGCTCATAATACTACACAATACTACTTCAATTGGATAAGGGAGGGTTGGTGCATCTTACCCAAATGCCTTTACACTTATAGTAAGTTTACACAAATGTGATAAACCTTTTTTTTTTACTCAGCAGATTAATAGAAATGCTCTTTTAATGTTTTCAAACTGGGGGAGGAGGGGAGCAGTCTGCCGGTGTGCTAACTGCACAAAAATAAATACCTGCGTCTGACTCCTCAATAGGGTCAGTTTGATCTGAGACTGAGGTCATTTTCCCACTCTGGCTTTCGCATGAGGGGAGAACAGATGACTTGGTGTATCCCTGGGTTGTCAGTGCCAGTACCTGGGGAGCCCTGTTTCACAACTGCCTCAGGTTGCCACTGGGAAAACCCTCAGGTTTTCCACTCAAAGCCAGGATGGACACAAATGAAAGAAAGCATAAAGTGTCCGTTCTCTGAGCACCTGACTGGCCCAGTGAAACACAGATACAATAGTGTCCCTTTCTGAAGCGAAGCAGGGGCAAACTCTACAACACAGCAGTTTAATTCGATGCCAACAGCTGGTTAAATTGACTTCCCGACTTGTTAATTACGTAATGCATTGTCAGAAAAATGAGAGCAAGAAGCCTTTGTTTATTTATTTAAAAATGGCATGATTAGATCAGATACACCATTCAGGTGTTCTCCAGCTCCATGCAGTTTTTCGACAGTAGAAAACACATGTTCTTGCACTGTGGGCTAGAAGCACAGTAGTACACTGCAGTGTCTACACCCTCAACACTGGTCATCTTGAGTGCCGTGCTCGCTATACTTCTCCTGGACACAGTGAACCTGTCCGGGATCCCATCACCCTTCTCTTTAGCTTCCTCTGAGTTTGCGGTGGAGAATACAAACCGCAGTGGTCCGTTGGTCTTCTGTTGATACCAGTACATGTAGGTGTTAGATGAACTCTGGGTGCAGTTCATGTCCACTGACTGCCCTGGTCTCCGTATCACAGTTCTCGGGCTTTGGGAGACAGAATCACTTGACAGACTCTGTGTACCTGCACGGATTGAAAACGAATTATTAAAACTCAAAGAAGCAATTCCTTTGGCTAAACTAAAAATTTCCTGCAACAAATGTAATTTCAACTTAGTTCAAAAATTGAGTCCTGAACGATGAACCTTTGATTCAGGAAGCTGTTGAGGAAGACAGATTAACCTACTCAGAGTAATCAAAATCAGGCTCCGGAAGAACACAGCACAGGCCATTCCCACCCTGATTAATCCACATCGGCTGAGATTCTGTTCTCAGGGTTGAACTTTCTCACCCTCTTTGTTTCCCTACCCTTGTCATTGGTGTCGTTTGTATTTCCTGTAACTGTTTAAAAGACGCCCACTGGACCTTTTACAATGCTTAGACTCTTCCTAGTATCTAATGCTGGCATTTCTTTGATAAGACTATGTGTGTCTGGAGACACATTCTGTTACTCTTATGAGCATTTAAATATTGCATTTTTATTGAAAGAGTATGTTAACATCAGTTTGAATCAGTTTGATGCAAGTTTTTTTTTTTTTGTGAAGGCTTAAGGTAAGTTCATTTTCTGAGTCGTCGCTGAAAGCACTGCTCTGGTAAGCTTTCCGCAGGGCTAGATGATGCCCTCCACCACCATGCTAGCTCATTGCACAGAAATGCATGTTATCGCGAAACGGTTGGAGCCATGTCAGACGGACGTCCAACATGAAATTACTGAATCAATATTCAACAGTAGTGGGTCAGACTGAAGAACTTAGGACAAATTAAATATCAGGGCAGTGAGTATTTAACTTTTTTGCCCATTCCAGAAGATAGGATTTGAATATGATCAAGGATAAATTTGGGGCAGCCTTGTTGGAACAGGTAAGAATTGTGAGAACGCAACTCTCTTCACTCCTCACTAACCATAACTCTAACCCCTCTTTCTTTTTTTGCTCAGGGAAGCCTCAGGTCTTAATCGCTGTGCTTAGTAGCAGCACAGAAGTACAGAGCACTGTCAGATGTCTCCACGGCTTTAATCTTGAAAGATCCAAACGTTGTCTCCGGCTTTTTTATTTCATATCTGCTGCTGTTGAAGTCCTTCTCAAAGTCTGGACCTTGACCAGTGAGAACTCTGGCGATTAACTCAATGCCTTTCCCCGGCAACTGCCAGTACCAATAAAAATAGTGCAGAGTGCTGTCTCCATGGGAGCAGGAGATGTCGGCATATTCTCCAGATTTCTTAATGAGTTCCTGTGGTGTTTGAGTGACAACAGCCCCCTGCACGCACGCTGTGGAAAAATAAAACGTAGATCAATTTTTCACAGATGCCCGATTGGTCAAACCGAGACAGAATTCAACAAATTTTTGACAAGTAGTCAAATGTTGAAGCACTATTCCACAAACTGTATTACACATAATCGGTTGAAATATTTAATAATATATGCATCAGTTCAAATTGGTCAATACTTGTCAACACGCAGTAGTGTAGAAAATATATCAGCTGGTTAGTTTCCATGCCAAACACAGGCTCTCTTCGTGGATCTTTTGTTGAGAGGAATGAGATGTCACAGCATCGCTCACTCACGAGGGTTGTTGAAAACAGGAAGTGATGCAACTGCCCCCAATTTCCTCTTTTAATATCCTTAACAGGCCCCTACAGCAGTATGAGGAGAAGTTCATTCAGAATTCATTTATTTTCAGCTGTGCTCGTTTCAAGTAAAATACTTTCAACCTCTTGCCCGGACTGTCTTTGTGTTTGACTTCTGTGATTGCCTTTAGCTGTTTTCGCTAGTAGGAGCGTAACTGACTGTTTGTTTAATTATTGGGTTGGAATCATTACAATTCCTCAGTTATTTCATAATTTGATATTAGCAGCGGGGTTTACATTGCTTTTACATTTGCATTGGGCAGCACACGAAGGCTGGCTTCACCATACTATTTACTGCTCTTATATTTTTATATGTCTATATGTCTTTTATGAACTGCATTGAAAAATATACAAACACAATACTGTAGTGAGTTTGCTTCTGGGTTGAAGGAAATGCCTGAATTTAGTGACACCTGGGTTTGAGTCTTGCTGTGGTTAGAAGAGGCCCACTATAACCCCGCCCCCAAGTCTGCAGTTACTTACTTACTTACTTACTTACTTGGTTCTGCTGCACACTTCTGCTGCTTTTTTCTCAAGCTTAATCAATCAGCTACAATATTAGCATACACTCCGTATATTCCTAGCCGTGCTCCTCCAATGTTCAAAATGTAATTACTACTCAGGGACAGATGAACAACTCAACAAGCATCACAGCCTTTGTTACGCAGCACAGTTGGAGCAATGGATAATATCACTGAACTTACAGACTCTTTTTTATCAACAAGGGTATCAATAACTCAACTTGTTAAAGAACCGATGTTTGCAATTTGTATAGTGTTTGTTGCCCCTTATTGCACGGGGGTGCCAATTGAACAGTCATTTAATTTTTGCACCCATTTTCTTCCCCACATTTAATTTAATATAACTCTTAAAAAGTCTGACATTAAATCAAAATTATAATACAATACATATTACTTTTAAATATTAAATTATTTGTTCAACACATTGAATACTGTAGAAAAAACTGAAGTTGTGATATTCATCACAGCTTAATATGAACGCTCTGTGAATATTTTAAGATGGAGGGAGGGGCAGAGTTTCCTGCAGTGGGTCTAGCTGCACAAAAATAAATTCCTTTGTCTGACTCCTCAGCGCCATCAATTTTTAAGGTTATTTGTTCTGTTTTGGGTCTCTCGCTGGTGAATCTGTGACTGATGTTCTGTCCCCGCTCTGGGTCACTCAAGGGAGAGAATATGACTAAGTGCACCCCTGGGGTGTCCTGCTGTCGATACCAGTACATGTAGGTGTTGGAGCTGCTCTGGTTACACTGGAGATCCACTGTGGAGCCCCGGGTCACGATTTTCTCCGGTGGCCACTGGGAAACCCTCAAGTCAGACTGAGACTCAGCATCTGTGGAAACAGTGGTCTAAAGTTCACTCCCGATAGACACAATACAACTTAATGTAGAAATTAATCTGTAAGACACATTAAATGTTCTCTGAAAGCTGAATTTGAAGGCTGTTGTTCCATAACAAGTGATGTATAAGAATGTGAATATTCATTGTATTTAACATGCCTTGCAATATTTTGAATTTCAGAAACTTACAAGCCAGACTGAAGACCACTGACAGGAAAATTGGAAGATACATTCTCAGACTATATCTCTAACTGCACCATCTCCTGTTTATGTCATGTTTGGGGACATCCACAATATTCAGTACGGCAGTATAATTTCTGACAGCGACCTCTTCCTGTCAGGTTAGGCACTGCAGTTAAACGGGGACACACAACCGCACGGAGAGATCAACAATAGCGTACAGGTGCAGCATGTCTTATGTAGGATTATTCTTCTGACTTATTTTAGTTAAACAGCCTGCATGTTAACTACTGTGACCTAGAAACGCACTAGTAAACTAACGTGTCTAGTGACTGAATACTGGTAATATTGAAGTAGATGGGAAATCATAGAGGCTACTGTTGCTTATAATATAGAACAAACACTTTTAAAAGCATTTAGGTATAACATCACTGAGTATTAAGTAAATATCAGTTGACGGTACTGGCCTCGGGTTCACAATGTTGGATCTCTGGAAGATTCAGATTCAGTGCCAGCAAGACTCAATGCACCTGCGAGGATCGAAAAACGAATCAGTCAAATGTTATTATTCTCTATTCTAGGGTAAGACAGAAACGTTGACTTAGAATTTCATTTTGTTTCACAAATTAAATCCTGTTAATATGAATATAGACAGCCACTGTATATTATATAATAACATCCCAAAATATCTCTGCATTCAAATCTCTTAATGTTGACAAAATATCATCTTTAATTAGATGCAACAATGAAAAAACGTTCTTAAAAAGAATTAAAGAATGCAAAAAGGTCCATCTTTTCTGTTTAGAAAATGCAGTGACTGCTTTTCTGCTGTGGGCCAACTTCTTGATTCAGGCTTGTCCTGTCATACAATCCAGGACTGGTGGCTCCCCCTGGTGGTACTCAGTGATGCCCGTGGGTGCTGGTGGATGGATGTCAGTGATGATGTTGTAGACAATCAGCCAACATATTTCCTGAGGTATGGTCAGAAGACTTCTCTCTAAATGATTTTGCCTGTTATTTTGGTCCCAAACATTTCAATGAACCAGCCTGATTTAATGAATTTGTTCTTAAGGCTGGAAAAGGACTTTAACTATGTACAGTCACATTGGTTGGAATCTGTATGGACCAAAAAGCACAAACACATTTATTTCTATTAAAACCTCCAGCAATTACAATGATTTAGTCATAGACAGGTGTTGACAGCAGCAGGAAGTTTTCTGCCGAGGCATAAGATGGCCTTCACCACTGTGCTCTCTTACTGCACAGAAATATGTAGCATCCGTTTCTGCAGCCAAGCTTGAGATTTCCAAAGAGCCTTTCTCTCTTGCGTTTCCCGACAGGTTAAACTTCCCTTGGTACTTCGGATCTTGGTTTACATAATCATAATTGAGATACCCAAGAAGTTCTAATCCTTGCTGTCCTTTAGCTTGTTGGTACCAGTACATATACTGATAGCTGCTGTCATCGTGTTCACAGGTGATCTGGAATGTGTTGCCACTCCTTCCAATAAGTGATGCAGGGGTCTGCTGCACATGGATGGTACCTGTGAGCTCTGCACAAGAGCCGAGAAAATGCAGAGACACAATGATATTAGTAACAATGCAAGTTAAAAAATATATATATATGTATATTATCTGGTACAGGCGAATGTGAGATTTCCAAATATACATTACAATATTCAGGTCAAACTCCTTACGAAATAGATTAAGTGTGATGGCCGTGAAGAAGTAATAGGCGCTGTCCATCGTCAGCAGCTTGGTTCCAAAATGTGTTCACTGGAGAAGAGGTGTGGTACAGCTTTGATGGGATAGGGGAGGACTGTGAGCGTCACTCACCCCTGCTGCGAATAGCCAAAAGAGCGTGCTGATCGCTGTGAGAGGGTGTCAGGAATGTCTCCCTCTGTTGTACTGCTCTGCACTGCTTTTGTCAACTTGCATCAGTAAATATCCAGCGGTGTTAATCAATCAAGAGAAATATTATCAGCCATGCAAGTTTCTTCTGACAATGGCACTTAAGAAAAGGTATAATAATATTACACAAAAGGCTGAAAGTTTAAATAGTGATAAACATACAGTGCTTGAACCTAAAGTCATCTATTCATTAATGAAATGTATTCAACAGATAAAAATTTTAATAGAAAATGTGGTATTGGTTAACAGAGTGAATGTTGCAATGAAAGACTGGGTTTAAGGAGTTTACTGAGAATGTGTGAAAGACGGCCCACATGGCCATTCATGTTAGACCATTATCCAGCACTGAAGAGGAATATATACGCATCCTACCTTTCTTGAAGGCATAGTCTTCAAATTCAAGCTGCGTTTGAAGATTGACCTCGGGACTTAATCTAGTGCAATTTGTACTTGAACTAAAAAAGACAAAGCTATGTGAAATTCCCTCTGTATGTGGAGCAAAAACATTTTATTTCCAAATACTTTACTCATTTGATGGATCATAATTTATCAAACTGAATAAATACCACAACAAACTAGAGCTTTTTCTTATTCCTCTTGTCCATATTTTCCATATACTCCTTGCAGATGAATTGCCAGTAAGCCAGTTTTTACCATCTGTAAGCAAGGTAAAACAACATAGTGTGCGATTTGGATCAAGGCGATAACTCATAACTCATAAATCACAGAAATATAGAAGCATTTGACATATTCTGAAGCACAATTTTAAGTGTATTATGCACAAGTTTCTACGGTCAGAGACCTTTGAGAAAAGTCATACTTGTTCTTTAACAGTTCTTCTTTTGTTAAAAAAATGCACAGCACGGGTCTCCCCCTACTGGTGGCATGAGAAACATGCTAACTTTTGGTGGGGAGTTTTTGCTTCCTGGAAAGGCAGGGCTGTGTCACTGTGTTTGTAGCAGCGCAGAAGAATGTACTGCTGTCTGAGGTTTTCAGGCCCTTAACCTTGAGTGAACCCAGAAAGTCATTATTTTTACTTTTATATACGATATCATATTTGCTCTGGTTAATACCGCTTTCAAAGTTCGGGTCTCCGTTATTGACAATGTAAGCAATTAGTTCAATCCCCTTTCTGGGAGGCTGATGGTACCAGTTCATGTATATCAGGTTGCTGTCTTTATGAGAGCAGACAATTTCAACAGACTCCCCAGAGATCTTAATAGACTGCTGTGGCTTCTGGGTGACCACGGTCCCCTGGACACCTGCAGAGAAAGAGAATAAACAGATCAGTATTATTTTATCAGCACACTTTTTAAAAGGATCCTCGGTTTAACAACTACTTTCTTGTTCTCACATAAATCAAACGTTGTGTGTTCCTTATTCCTTGGATAGGGATAAATTAACGATGAAATAATTAACAATAAAACGTGTCTTTACCTGGAATCATCAAGAAGACCCACATAAAGTGTGAGTGAGCCATTCTAAGCATCCCCGTTGGTGAGGGACTGATGCATAAACAAATCTTTTTCAACTGAGCTGTAAAATATAAACCACGCTTACATTTATGTTGTCAACCACTTCCTGTCTGGTTTACGGAGCGTCATTGTTAGGCTAAAGAGGCTAAAGAATAAAGCCAGGACGCACAGTCAATCACAAAGACGTTTCAATTTACACAGGCTTCAGTTTGTTTTAGTTGTTAATAATAAAGACATGTATTGTAATAACACAATAGAGTCCATTTTGAGATTTCACATCAGCTTGTTTTCCACGCTAGGGTAAACCCTCTTTTTCTCTCCAGCTCTTCTCTTTGTTGGCATTGAATCTCCTGCCACTGAAAATTTTACCATGAGCAGTCCCTCAAAACAAGATATTGTTTCTTTGGTCACCGAGCAAAATTCTATTCCGAGGTTCAACATGTGAATGGTGGAAACACTGTTTTATCTGTGTGGTTTGTATTTATTATCATATTATGATCATACAAAGTTACAGAGTGAAATTCCGACACAGGTGTTGACAGCTGTCTCTTGGTGGGTTTTCTGCAAAGAGACTGCATGCTCGCCAACACTGTGCTGGCTTACTGCACAGAAATATGTAGCACCTGTTTCTGCAGCCAAGCTTGAGATTTCCAAAGAGCCTTTCTCTCTTGCGTTTCCTAACAGGTTAAACTTCCCTTGGTACTTTGGATCTTGGTTTATCGATTCAAAGCTAAGAAACCCAAGAAGTTCTAATCCTTGCTGTCCTTTAGCTTGTTGGTACCAGTACATATACTGATAGCTGTTCTCATCGTGTTCACAGGTGATCTGGAATTTGTCGCCGCTCCTTCCAATAAGTGATGCAGGGGTCTGCTGCACATGGATGGTACCTGTGAGCTCTGCACAAGAGCCAAGAAAACATAGCAATGAAACATGCACGAGTTGAACGTTAAATAAACCATGAAATCCATATTTAGCGTTAATGGATGTGATGTGTCACTGAAGACCTTACGCCACAGAATCAGCGTGATCGCACCAAGAAGACAACAGCGTACGTCCATCCTCTATGGCCTGGTGTTGGTGTCTATGGCCATGATTTATGTAGGGAGAGGTTTAACGCAGCCTTGACAAAACAAGATGTCACATTGTAAGTGTCCCCCCCCCTTACCTTCGTTATAATACATTTGTTATCGGCTCTAAGTCACACAGATGCTCCACCTAGTGGCAAGACCTGTCCCTGTGTGATGGAACTGACCAACATTGAGTGAATGGAACAGTTTGGCTGGATTTTGAAGTTGCTTTCACAGGCTTTCTGAGAGTATTGATAACTGTCAGTAAAACATGACATTATTCTGTTTTTCAGTAGTATCAACATTAAATTAATTTTTATTATTTCTCCAAAAATCACTCACTTCACTAAAAACGTGACAAAGAGTTGGTTACTTTAGTTTTAATTGAATGTCTGAACTGCCAGATGTCACGCTCAGTAAAGACCAGCATGATAGTACCCCATAGCAAACCTCTCCCCCTTCCTGACAGGTGGTTCAGGGTGGTTCCATGGTTAGAAATAACCCTGAAGGTCTTTTTGGATGTGGGCTAGGCAGAGCTCTGTCACTGTGTTTGCTAGCAGCGCAGAAGTACACAGCCGCATCTTCAAGTGTCAGCGCAGTCATTCTGAAAGAGCCAGAAAGATTTTCTTTTTTTTGCAAAACATATCTTGATTTGTTCTTCTTGAAGTCCTCTTCGAACGTAGGTTCACTGTTTGTAAGAATGCCAGCTATTAACTCCAAGCCTTTGCCTGGTCGCTGGCGATACCAGTACATGTAGTTAAGGGTGCTATCCTTGTGGGAGCAGGATATCTCTAGATGGCTTCCCTGAGGTGTAATACGGTCCTCTGGTGTCTGGGTCACCTCCACACTCCATCCATCCTCTAGAGAACAGAAAATTACGTTTTCAATCAACTAAAAATCTTAAGGCTAACATACACTGCACAAAGTGCAAGTAAATATTTTTTCAAACACACTCCAGATTTAACAGTTACCCACCAATGGAGCTGAAGTAAAAATAGAGCAGGAGCAGGTATTTGGGATCCATTATCTCTGGTATTGATGCTTGGTGAGTGGGGAGTAGCGGACGGACACTATACTGACTCTGTCGGTTGTTACGGAAACGCTGAAAAAAACCACAGGGTCAGGAGTTGCTGTTGCTGATGTAATGTCTCCCCCTAGGGCACAACTGTTTCTCGGTGTAACCGAAACGAAGCAGAGGGGGAGTGTTTTTGGGCGTGCCCTGGAACAAATGTGTCACTGTGCTTGCTGGCTGCAAAGAAATAAAGTGCAGCATCATTCGGAGAGATGGATTTAATTTTACAAGATCCCCGTTTGGCCTCGGGGTTCTTTATCTCGTATCTGTCTTTGATGAGGTTGTTTTCGAACTGCAGGTCAGTGTCGGTTCTGGAGAAGGCTATTAGACGAAGGGCATGTCCTGGCTGCTGCTGGTACCAGTACATGTAGAACATCGAAGAATCTTCGTGAGAGCAGGTGATTTCCACCGGTCTGTCAGGGCTCTCAATCGCAACCAGAGGGTTCTGAGTTACCTTAACACAATCCCTGGGCCCTGTGGAGAGGAAATAGTGCATTTATGATTTCAATAAATATAGAACAACGTGACAAAGACATTCATTTTGTCTCAAAGCATACTACATGAAAACAATGTCCAAATGTCCATTGGGGCTGTAATGGATTTGAATCTCCTTGGTCTATTAAATGAATTCTGAACTGGTACCCACGTGTGAGGCAGAGGAGAAGCAGAAACAGCTGCAGTGTTCTGTCCCTCGTCAATGTGTTGAACTGTAAGAAGGAGGTTCACAGACCCTGTACATAGTTGGGTACTGCCATGCCCTCACAGGACATTTTAAAAAAATGCACCACACATTTTTTGTTTTATTCCTAAACCTAACCTGTAAACACTGGTTAAGTTTTGTTCTTTCAAATATCTCCACCTGCTGGCAGTGAAGAAGACAACTCTGTGTTCAAATATTTGGCATGGGCTTTTTTGTTTGTTTGTTTGTTTAGGACAGGTGCAGACGGATGGTTGTGTCATCGTGCGCTAGCGACACAGAAACACAGGACAGAATCGCCAGCTTCACTGCCAGAATCTTTAAAACTCCGTTTTGGGCCTCTCTCCTTTTAAAAATCTCTCTTTCTGAATCCTCTCAGCAAATTTGGGACTGCTACCCACAACCGAGGAGAACATTAACCTTATCCCTCGCCCTCGATGCTGTTGATACCAGAACCGTGTAAATGTGAGAAGCTTCGCTTTGCTGGCAAGTTAAAAACGGTTTGCCTTCCAGTTGACTCCAAAAGCTCCTCTGGGGTTTGGGAAACATCAATTCCCCGTACCCGACCTGCGAGAGAAATGACGAGAAAGCACTTTCTTACATAGGAGATAATGTACAACACGATTCATTGATTAATAACAGTTGTATTTCACTTTAAACTTAAAAATATAAAATGGTATGAGCGTATGAAGTTCAAACATTTTTTTAGAGTAAGGATACATTTTGAACAGATGAGTGTAGATACGAAGATGCCATTCAGATTGAAGAGAACATGCTTGATCACAGCAGAAGACACCTACAGAGAGGATGGAGAAACAGCAGGTAAGGCAGTCTGAGGCTGAGGTGTCTGCTGTTCACAGAAACCATGCAATGCACTGCAGGAAGTGTCAGGAACCCCTTGAAAGGCCACCTACCGTCCTACATCTTCAGTGTAGAACTTGTCCTCCGTTATGTTCACCATGCTGAGATCTATTAGAATTTCAGTAGGGTGCTATTGTTGTACAATTGCAAAATCTGTTTAAATACATAAATGTTATAACTTGTGACACAAGAGTGTAGTATACACCATTACGCATAACGTATGCATTTAAATGCAAATATTCAGGGGTGGGGTCCCAGCGGCTTGGCGGTTAGCGTTGGTGCCACACAGTGCCTGGGTCCTGGGTTTGAGTTCAGCTCAGGTCGTTGTCTGTGTGAGGTTTCTTGTCTTTTGCGTGGGTTGGCTCTGGGTTTTCTGGTTTCCCCTCTCTGTCCAGGCTCGATAAGAAGGTGGCAAATGAAACATTAGCCCTGTGGATTTCTCTGTGCTGTGATGGACTGTTGTCCTGTCCAGATTTGACCCTTCCACATGCCCTGCCTCTGCTGGTTTAGTATTCCCTTTTCAATAAGCAGTTATGGAAAGCGAATTGGATTTTGGGTAATAATGTCCTATTTTTTAGCTGCTAGGTAATGTCAGAGTTAGGCTATGACATCATCTAGCTAAGTAATAACTTGAATCCTAAAGTTATTTTATTTTAAACCAGTTTGAAAAGTAACAGCTTTTTGTTATGAATATAATTACATATAATTTATAAAGATCAAACCAAATATAAAGATACCTGAGGCCCGGGCCTTTGCAGGTTCATATGTGTACATTTTCATTTTCTTGAAGCAATCTTTATGTTTAATCTATTATGCATTTATCTGCAATAAATTGTAAAAAATAAAATAGTTAATGACGGCAGAAAGGGCATCTATAGCCAAAACTACCCATCAAATACAAGCAGTGAAACTAAGCAGGGGAAGGATCCAACAGTTGAAGTCTTCTTAAACTTTGAATTTGTTCAAATGATCCTTAGTTGTCCATCCCTTATATTTTAATTTTTCATGATATGTTTATTAGCAACAGATATGCAAGATGCAGATGTGAAAAGGATCACCCAGAGGTTTGGCACAGCCCTGGAAGAGGACTGGGGGCATCACATTGCTAGTGCTTGTCAATAATGGTCCCATTTCAGGGTTTCCTGAGAGGGGGCAAGTCACCTCCCTCGTCTAGTGATAGGGTTTCTAGGTGGTTCAAACGTGACTTTTTGCTCAGGAAAGAGATAGCGATTTTTCACTGTGCTTAGTAGCAGCACAGAGGTACAGAGCACTGTCAGATGTCTCCACGGCTTTAATCCTGAATGATCCGGACAATATCTGAGGCTTTTTGATTTCAAATCTATCTCTGCTGCTGTTGAAGACCTTCTCAAATTCTGGACCTTGACCAGTGAGAACTCTGGCGATTAACTCAATGCCTTTTCCCGGCAGCTGCCAGTACCAATAAAAATATTGTAAGTTGTTGTCATTATGGAAGCAGGAGATGTCGGCATACTCCCCAGCTTTCTTAATGAGTTCCTGTGGTGTTTGAGTGACAACAGCCCCCTGGACGCACGCTGTGGAAAAATAAAATGTAGATTAACTTTACCCGACACAGAGGAGCATCACATGTTATTGTGCATGTTATTGACGTTTCTACAGTATTCCACAACTTGCATGTAGTAAATAGTAAAGTGTTATATAGGTTAATATCAATTGATCCATACTTTTCAGCCAGAGGTACAGCACAAACAGGATCCGTTGTTCAATGTTCATTGCTGCAGAAGGTTCTCTTCTGTGATCTTTTGTAACCTGGGAAAGATAAGCGTTACTTCGGTTCTGTGTCTATTTTATTGAAATGTTTGTACTGCCAGATGTCAAGCTCTCTAACGACCTGTTAGACAGTGCCTAACCGCAACCTCCTTTCCACATCCTGGGCTGTTCATGATGCATTTTCTGCAGTCAGAAATCACCCTGAAGGTCTTTTTGGATGTGGGCGAGGCAGAGCTCTGTCACTGTGTTTGCTAGCAGCGCAGAAGTACACAGCCACATCTTCAAGTGTCAGCGCAGTCATTCGGAAAGAGCCCGAGAATGTGTCAGGCTTTTCTATGCGATATCTTGACTTGTCTCGCTGGAAGTCCTTCTCAAACTCAGGTTCAATGCTTGTATAAATGTAAGCAATTAACTCCAAGCTTTTGCCTGGTCGCTGTCGATACCAGTACATGAGATCAAAGTTGTTGTCATTTTGAGAGCAGGAGATCTCCAGGTTGCTTCCTTGGGATGCAATCCGTTCTAAAGGCGACTGGGTCACCACTGCACTCCATCCAAGCTCTGGTGAAAAAAAAAGCAATTCCGAAGTTTTCAAACAAACATAATCATACACTGCACACACGTACACAAGGAAGCGCATTACCAGTGTTTTCGTTTCGTTCTGGTTTCTCAAGAAACTACCCTACTTTCGTAAATTTTTGGCATTTGGTAACTTCAATTATTAGAATTTTCAGCCTTTCACTTTCATTTTTCTGATCATAAAAGGGAGAGATAAAACTATAACAGTTACCTACTTATGGAGCTGAGAAACAAAGAGAAGGCTAGCAGGTGTTTAGGACTCATCGTTTCTGGCACTGTTGCTTGTAGCTCTGAAGCAAGAGAGGAATATTTCACAGGCACATACCTGGCTGTGTTCGCTGTTACTGAGAGGCTGCGGGAAACCATTCAAGCATTGCATTTGTTAGTATAATGTCTCCCCCTAGGGACCATTCGTTTTTAATTATTGGTAAACGTTACGTTGGGGTTCTTTCTTGACAGACAATGCTTCTAGAGAAAAAAAAGAAAGAAAAAATTCTTTAAGGTTTTACTCAATTCAAATGACTATAAACTGAACACTGGGCTGGGTTCAGTTTATCATTTTCTGCAAGGATCTCTTTTGAATTTTTACTGTAAACATTGTCTATAGGTGGGGCACATGTTTTACTCAAGTTTACATGTTTTATTCTTTATGGAGTGTTAAAAATGATTAAAGGAAGAGTTCAGCTTGCATTTTAGCAACATTCCAATGGGCATGTTATTCTAAATCGTGCTGTGGCTGATAAGACAGATGTTTGTGAATTATTACACATTACAGAGTGGGTCATTTATGTGCAATGGGGACTAGCATTGAAGCTTCTGGAGCTGCTCTCTAAGACGTTTAGCGATGAGGCTACGATCAATGACTCCGCGGACAGCCTTGAGTGATGGATTAGTCAATGAAAGAGGAGTAATGCTCATTTCTCAGCAGACATGTATCAAAACAATGGAGTCCGAGATCTTTGTTTTTTCATTTTATAAATGACACATTAAGAACAATACAAAAAAAAAGAAGACATTTTATACAAATTTATTTTATTTAAGGACTAAAATGAGCTAAAATGATACATAGAGCTCAAACAAACATACAAGGTCTAACCTGGTGTTTATTTTCTTTTAAATACTTATAAGCAGCATTGTAAAACCTACGTCTTTGCATCCTATCTTTCTCATCAATGGGAGGCCTGGCCCAATAGGTTTCGTTTTGTTTATTTCTGGTGATGAGAGTAGTGGCCTTTTCAGTTCATTGAATATGTCATAATGAAATTGTTTTATTTCATTATTGCTAGAAGTTGCATAGAAGCATCATACACATTGAAGCACTGACCTACACGCAATAGCGAAAGCAAGCTTATTTTAAGTGGACGCGACACAACGGAGAAAACACTATCAACCAACCCAATATAACTCTTAGCTCTTAGACTTTAAGTCTTTTTTAATATAATGCACATTTTCTATTCCTTGCATTTTCTTAAGTATATATACATATATACACATATTTTACTAAATGCATATCAAATATACATGATATTGTATAAATTGAATGTGAAAAACATGTGTTAATACAGTGTCTTTAGAAGTGAAAGGCAGCATGGTTAGGCACAATGACGCTGGCCCACTTGTTAATGACAGGGATAAAGAGCAAAGCAGACCCCAGAACTGAGACTAGCAGAAACGTCCAGAGGAAAACCCGGTCAAGGACCTGGGCCACAAACTTCCAGTCCTGTACAACCTGAAAAACAGTGGAAATACTGTAGGTTTAACCTTCACGATTTCTCTATTTACAGCTATATTTAATTAGCGCAGTAATACAGCCACCTGAGGTTAATTCAATATAGAATTAACATACACTTTTGCTACTTATTTGATTTGTTGCTTTTTAACTATATTGCTTCTTCTGATCTGCAGTTTATATTGCAAATATATTTGATTAACTAGAGGCCATTTTCTCACCTCTCGGACTTCATTCTCCTTGACCACGTGGAGGGTTATGTAGCGGATGGATTGCAGAGCAGCTTGGAGGCTGTTCTTGGCAGAGAGGGGGGGAGCTGTCTCAAACAGAGATCCCCTGACAGCCCCCGCATCTTCTCCACCTTTCTCTGAATTTGCTCCCATGGGTACGGCGTAGCGGTCCACGTGACCGCGCATGCAGAGCAGCTTGGGCAGCCGGTGCAGGAAGACGTGCCGGACCCAGGGCGCCATGCCGTGGTGCGTGGCCGAGGAGCGGTGGTGGATGTTGATCGTGAAGACGGTGATGACGATGGAGAGGGTGACAAAGATCATGGTGAATACCAGGTACTCCCCGATCAGCGGGATGACCTTGGAGGAGGATGGGATGATCTCCTCGATCACCAGGAGAAAGACGGTGAGGGAGACCAGCACAGAGGTACAAAGCGAGATCTTCTCCCCGCCGTTGGAGGGCAAGTAGAAGACTAGGATTGTGAGGAAGGAGAGGCCTATGCAAGGTATGATGAGGAAAAGGGTGTAAAACAGTGGCAGCCTCCGGATGATGAAGGAGTAGGTGATGAAAGGGTACGAACAGGAGCCATCAGTCCTCAAACCACGACTGCCCGTGGCAGTCACAATCTCCCACTCGCCGTTGTCAAAATAATCCCGTTTGTCTACGTAGTAGTCCTCCAGAAGAATGTCCACCTGCAAGGGTAAGGTTATAAAGATTGAAAACATCCAGAGCTGAGCCACATTCCCACTGACCATCACCTGAAACATAAAACAACACCTGTACCACTTTTGTAAATACAAATGGAAGAGCATGCAAGATTCTAGTTATTTCTACTGGACGTGAATACTGCAACTGCTTTAGGTTACAACCTGGGAGCCATCATATGTCCAGGATCCAAACTTCATGGAACAATTCTGGAGGTCAAATGGGAAGAAGGTGACATCTATAGTGCAGGCTGACTTGTAGTTGGCAGGAGGAGTCCAAGAGATTGTTCCGTCAAACCTAACCACACTTTTTGTCACAGAGCCCTCAAATCGGCCGTCTGCACTGCGGGACAAATTAATTAATTATTGTCCCTGATGAATATGATAAGGATATGATGCACACATCATTCTCATGGGCTATAATTGTTACTTCCAATTCATATCTACAGATTTTGACTCTATCATTCTTATTATATTAACGTCACTGAACAATCATAAGCAGATAAAATTAGCATCGTGAATGCTGATTCTGGCAGACCCATACTTGTCATACAGAACAATGTCTGGGATCCAAATGGAGTCTGAAGGAACCCGGATCGACGTTATTCCCAGGAAGTCATCAGGGTTCCACCGGAGCTTCATGTCAACCCATTCCTGAACACGAAGACAAGGATGAGTCACTTTTCAGATGCTACAATATTGAATAGTTTAACGTATTGCAGCGTTGTGTCACTGCATCTGAGCAATATACCGTTGTGTATTATGTCATATGAATCAAAAGCCTACTGCTACAAGTGCTATCAACTTTTATGCGGCACCAGTGGGAGATGATTTATGGGTCAGCCACATTTTTAATGTTGACGGAAGTGTGCGGGGGTGGACAGATTCATTGCCTTAGTTGTGAGGGTTTTTTAATTGCTGTTTTGTGGATCCGTGAGCCTGAGAGCCAAGTCCACTGCACAATAGGTAGTAAATAGATGGGAGGAAATGGTGGCTGTATAACCTAACAATGACTAACCCACCCACCAGGTTGGCGGAGGCGGAGGAGCGAACAAGAGTGCAGACGAAAGAGGGCTAACTGAAGCATGTGAACAGAGGACTCCTCTTTGACCCTTGAACTCTTGGAGATGGACAGAACAGAAGAACGCGGTCAAATTGTCCCTATATCTTAGTTTTTCCTTCCTGCTTAGGAGGCACACACCTGTTTCATCCACACGTTTGTTGTCATCAGCTGGTTCTTCTCATCCTTTAAAAAAAAAGAAAGCTATCAATACCCTCTAAGCAATTGAACCTAAATGCATTTTTCACAAAATAAATAAATAAATAAAATTTTACATTTTCTGCTGTCACATACGCAAATAATTATTCTTTTTTGTCTTCATTGTGAAAAGAACACTGCCTAATAAATTCCTCAAAAGAAGCAAAGTTCCATGTGCTGAAACAAGCTTTTATCTGAAGAGTAAATATCAAAGTAATGAATTGGAACATCGCAAATTCCAGACCCTACTGACAGCGCGTGGTTAATTAAGAACATTTCCTTTCCTGATAAACTGTAATTACCTATCAGCAGGGTCGCGATCACCACAAGACGCGAAATTTTCATTTTTACAGAGGGTATTGCGAAATCACTACATAACGAAATAATTTTACATTTAGTCCTATAAAAGAATGCTCGATTGTTATGACATATTGTTTATGGGTGCATTTCGTTTTTACTGTATGCTTCCTGCCGCGAAGCTCTGGTTAAATGGAAGTGAAACAAAGCAAAAAACAAACAAAAAACAATAAAACCGGCCTTTTAATACTTCAACTATGGCAGCTAAATGTGCATCCACATTCCGTATTTCAGCTAAGCAACGCGAAAACAGATTTTCCTTCTGGTGAATTTCACTAGTCGGGTGATATATTATTTTGTTCGGTGTGTAACGAAGGAGTGAAAGGATTATTATGTCAAGCGTCTTGAAGGCGAGAAACGCCGGAAAAGAAAACTGCTGTAGATAGAGCAGAGCGATCCTGGTGAGACGTGAAAAAGGCAAGTAACTGCTGCAAGTTTATTCACTGCTCAGACCAAAGCTAGCGAAGTTATATGCTTGGCTAGATTTCACCTGACAGAAAATACACTCTGCGTTTATTTATACAGTTTTCAACACTAAAATTTTTGTTTAAAACAAAACAAAACAGTTACAACGAGTACTCAGCCAATCGGCATTAAAGACGAGTTCAATCACAGGAAACTAATTAAGCCCTATTTTAAATCCAGTTTAATGGGGAGCCGCCACCTGTACGGGAGCTTGCGTAGTGTTTCGTTTGCCCAACGATTGTTTTACTGTGCTTCTAACCCATTTCTAATCTAATTTAGATGCAAGACCTGGGACTGAATATATTTTTTATAAACTCTCACCACGTCAACCAGCTGGGAAATTGCTAATCCAAATTTGACCTGCACTGTCCCATTGAGGTACTCCACCGGCCTCACCCACTTCTGGTAGTTGCTGAAGAGGTGCTTGAAAAGCCTATCTTCTGTCTTGGCATAGGAAGACTGGTTGGGGATTCCTGTAAGATACGTTAAGAAAAACTACTATTAAAGGGCTGACATGCCCTGAATTATATCAGGAAAACATCGATCCCACAATCGGGAGTGGCCAAGATGCAGAAAAACATAAAATGTATTCATTATCGATTAATATTATTGTCACAATCCTATTATATTTAATATATCCAAATAATAATAAACCATGTTAGCTGTTTATAGCAATAGTACTAGTGAGAAATTAACGTTGACCGTCTGCGCCCTCTGGGTTCCTATGTTATATACGTTTATAGATCTTCCAATTGGGGTTGACTGATTCTATACAGTACGTCTTTTTTCTGTTGCCATTGTATTTAAGACATTCCAGCACATTCCAGGATTGTTTGGAATTGACACTGAAGGACGCCTCTGAATCAAATTGTTGAACCTTTCGCCCGTTGGTCGGCTGTAATACCCCTGTTAATAATAGGAACACAATTGCAGCCAGTCTTTGGTGCTTTGGAGAGGAAATACATGTTTTTTTTTGTGTTAAGCAAGTTATGACACCTCACTGTCCGTAAGTATAGCTTCTATTGTCATTTGTAAATAAGCAATTATTCTTTGTTTCTTTACAATCGTGGTTAATAAGCTGGAGTCATTTTTTCAGTCCCTGGATCAATAACTGCATTTCTGGGTTTCATGGATCAATACTAGTCTTATTAACAAGCCTATCCTCGTTTAACTCCTTGTTTTCCTGTACATTGCCGAGGTCTGTTGTTGATACGGCATTTTGTGAACCACGACAATACATTACCCGACCCATTTGTCATGTGCCCACGTCACCCACGTCAGGCAATCGTAGAAGTGCATGTTACAATATTTGGCAATATACCAACGACAAGGTTTCTGAATTTGGTGAATAAATGTAAACTTTGAGGAGCGGCCTCTTTATCGTCCCTCTCACAAGGAAGAACTGGTAATGCATGTTTTTTTTATTATTGGATAAACGATGTCATGTGAATGTAAAAGTCTATATAGGATTGGCTGCGTTACAGTGTCATTCATACATATTTGACCTTACTGGGCAGGTCTATGCATATTTAGCTTTTATTAAAGACATGTGTTGGGTTCGGTGTCTGCTGAATCCATAAGGCAGACTCGAAATTGAAATGAATGGTTCTTACTCCCCGGGGGCCAGTAGTGTTGTCACGACTGCATGGCCACACTGTGGCCTAGCTCCGAGGACAGTTGTTCTCCTGTCTCCGCTGAGTATGTAGACTCCGCACGCTTTGACCCGCTCCTCTTTTTATTAGTTATGAAGGAGCCTTTTATCACAGGTGCTTCATTTGTCCATTTGCTCAGCCAGATCTCTGCCTGTCTAAGGACATTGCCAGTCCAAAGATTGATCACAGTGATTAAGAGATGTATCTCTCATATTAAATGTGCAAGATTGTTATAATATTATTATTGTTTAGCCTTTTCCTTTCTTCATTACAGTGTAAATAACGATACGCTTACTTTTTGCCACACATGGCCCGCAATACATTCTCTTGCAAAGCTTTTGCCCCTCCTTAGAAAAGATTAATTGGCAGGAATTGGCAGTACCAGTGGTCTTCTGGGGGCCCGGGGAAAAATTTAAGGCTCGGCTTCTATAAGGTGAGACACTTGGAAAAATATATATAATGTAATTATTATATTCTGTACTTAAAAATAGCCAGTGTCCATTAGGTCATGTGTCACCACACAGCATACTTGCAATATGTACAATTAGTATATCTCACTTACAATATACGTGCAATAAACTGTCAATGCATTAATTTATATTTAAAATATAATGTGTTTAATTATATACATCTGGAACATAGCCTTGAAAAGATCTATTATTCATCTCACCTCAGTGTCACCATGAGAAGCCCCAGGCTTAATATGTTAAATTATACTTTCCAAGGGAACGCTTACAGTCAAAACTAGCTGGACCTAAGTAAATCTCAGGTATTACAACATGACACTACAAACACTGGACCCTCTCCTCATTTGAGTTTGGTTCTAGCACATGATCAATCTTTGTTATCTGTAAGGTCAATCAAACTAAAGGGCTACTTTGTGTTTCAGGCTGACTAGATACAATCTCCGCTATTGATTAGATCTGGTGATCAGCCGAAAGGGTCCCTTTCATGTCTCACTCCATCTTCTCATCATCATCACATTAGTGTCTTGTGCTCAATGGTTGGCCCTTGATAAATATTTCAATCAATGCAAACCTTATTGTACAGCACTGTAATACACATTACTTATATACTCCCCTATACTAGGTTTTGTAGACAGCAGGTGTCGCATGTTATTATGAGCAAAGATATAGAAAAGTGAATGTCGATATGCAGTATATTGAGTATATCGAAATGTATTAACATAGACTCACAGATGTATGTTTGCTTTTACCTAAAACTGTTTTTTTCTCTCTGAATAAATACACCAATTCAGTCCATGCATGCATAGAGATAGGGAGAGATACGGAGGGCGAAGGAGGTGTGCTTACCGAGGGACTTGCACAGGTAGCAGTAGCTTGTCAGGAGGGTCAGAGCCTTGGTCAGTCCTTTGGCTCTCTGCATCTCTTCAGCTGCAGCACCAGCTCCTCAGAGACAGGGTGGGGGAGAGCGACCCCGCTGTGGCGAACTCAGGCAGCCATGGATCCGGCCGATTACTGTGCATGTACACACATGCACTGCCCCTCCTCACTCCACCGTCTCTCTCTCTCTCTCTCTCTCTCTCTCTCTCTATACTCCCTGTCTCAGTTACACATGCACACATGCACGCTCTCTCTCTCTCTCTCTCTCTCTCTCTCTCTCTCTCTCTCTCTCTCT
>JAOYSI010072273.1:0-16926 GCA_025775065.1 Hiodon alosoides
TTAATACACTCAAACACAAAGTAAACTTTATAACAAAACACCTGGCTAAACAATAAAAACAGCTAAATAATGACTTTAAACTACAAAGCAACTAATAATAAAATGAAACCAATATTAACGAATGAATATGTTTAAAATATTAATAAATGCATCTTATATTAATAATAATCATGATAACAGCTAAATAACGTACAGTCGTCCTAAAACATGGAAATGTTATCAGATAATATATAAAGATAGCTAATAAATATTGTAGCGACCTGGGAATCAGAGGGAGTGGGAGGAGCTACCCCATGTTCTGGGGTGATGTGCCCACGCCAGGTGAAGGGGATTAGGTAAAGGGGGGGGTGACAGAATGTGGGGACAGTAAGGAATGTATGGGGACTGTGAATGAATGTGATGTTGGTTCCCCCCCTCAGGGGTAGGGGTGGTTCCACCCTTGGGAGGAGATAAAGGGAGCGGGGGACTTAACATGTGTGTGCAGAGTGCAGAGTGCAGAGTGAGAGGTTTTAGGTAAATAGGCTGTAAATAGATGGCAGTAGTGTAAACTTATTTACAAATATGATTAGCCGACCTTTGAACGGGTTTAAGCGGGACAGACAGCAATTTTCGGTAAATATTAACGCATTATGTGCAGTGATTACTACGTTGACTACATTTATAGTAACATTATTTATGGGGAGTGATGGAGAGACAGCATCCATCAGTTTTTTTATGTGTTTAATTTTGGATGGAAGGGGGATTGCTCCTATAACGTAGAATACATTTACAGTATGTGTGCATTAATATTTTCCTTTGCTTCTATGGTCATAATTACTCACATCCTAATGTTATGTTAAGACATTCACATAAGCATGCACAACAAGTGAATATCAATGAATGCAAGCAACTGCTCCATTTAACCAAAGAAAGAAGTTTGGTCAATAGTGCAAAAAAAACAAGGCAACAAATTGCATTCAACAAAACATTTAATTATATATCAGGGAGGACAGTTCCTTGACACACACACACAGTAGTGTGAAGTGAAGACCAGTAGCTGAAAGCAAAGATGTGTAAATGCCTCTGTAGCTCAAATTAATTGTATGCCCCATGTACACTATTTACATATTTGCAAAAATGTGCAAGAGAGCTAGCCTGAGTTATTGTTGGTTGGGTATGGTATTTGCACTCCACTGCTCTTACAATATACAATTTTGGTATTTCTATGAAGCCTATATACAGCTGGCAGGTTATTAGGATCACTGAACTAAAATTAATACAGTCTAACAGTCCTGCAATAAAGCCTACGTTCATGAAGATTATAATGTTCCGTTTTTGTTGTTTAGAGGCGTTGATTCAACTCAATGATTATTTTGGAGGATACAGAGAGCTGTTTCTGACAATTACATACCTTATTGTTTTTTGGATCATTTGTAGATAACTGGCTTGCTAGGTCATCAAAGTCAGTCTCCCATGGTTTCACGTGTCAGCTCCTCAACAGAAAAATATGTAAAGTAATTAGCAATCTGCAGTTATACTTTCTTTTTTTCTTTACCTGTCATGACAGTAACTCTGCTTATCCTTGAGAGACCTCAACTCTGCTGTGGTGCGCTCTAGCTGGATCTCAAGCTGAATCCTATTTCTTCGTTCAGAATGTAGCTCTTCTTCAACCCTTTTACTACTTGATTGTTCCTCAACCTTGTTGGTAAGGAGTTGAGGACCTTCTACAGTAGCCTGAGATAGTGGATCTACTTCCTCCTTATCAGCCATAAGCTGTGTTGCTCCTTCCTCCTGTCCACCCATGGCTTGAGGATCGTTTTCATTCCCATCAGTGTTTTCCTCTCTCCAGCAGTAGGAATGATCTTCACCATTTTGTCCAATGGGACATCATTTGTGGCTACAAATAAAACAGGGACTTTTTAATTCCCTGAAGGAAAATGACCGCTACAGATCCGGGAATGGGCACTGGGCTTCCTGTCATCTCGGGGGGAAAGTTCTAGATATACAATAAGTTTCATGGAGGTTTCAACCTCACGCATAAGAGCACACATATCTGCATTTCTCCTTATCAGCCATATGCTGTACAAATATATGCGTACAGGGTCCACCCCCTTTATTCATATTTCAAAATTCAAAATAAGTTAAATTAAAAGTCAATACAAATATGATTTTAATGTCCCTGTCAACCTCGATCTGTAGTCCCATTTAGCCACTTGTTAGCAAGCTCCGTTTTCAAGACACGTTAAAGCTTAAAAAAATCACGAGTGGGGTATAACTGGTGTATTTTATGATGTAGAATAAAACGTGAAAATGTCTTGAGCACATGTACAGACCTTCAGGCATTTAAACAAAAAAACATTGACTTCGGGACGATGGAACCGGGAGCGCAGAAATGCTAACTCATTTCCGGGTTTTAGGACTTATTCCTGCGGCGCTCTATGCGTTAAAAACTTCCAAAAATGCAGTCATTTCCTCAACTTATTAGCGAGTGTACATGACAAACACTGAAATTAATGTGTGGTGGAACTTTTTTTTTTTTTTTTTGCAGCTCGCACTTATTAGTGCATGACCGCCACCTGCTGACAACTTCGATCAGAAACAAATCTTCTCTACACAACCCCTCCACCCTCCCTATCTATATCAGAGCCGAAGGCTGCGTGTCCAGCTTATTTGGCCTTACTCCTAACCAGTGTTGGAACTATTCAGTGTTCGGAACTATCGGTTGCCCCACGACACACGTGACTTCTGCACCCTTCGATTCCAACAGAAGTCTATGGGAGTGTCGCAACTCTCTTTTTCAACCGCTCTGATCTGAACGACATGTCGTAAGACCGGGTAGTACAAGAACAACGTAGATACTCAGCTTTAATCGTATGAAAGTAAGAATCACAAATCAAAAATAAATTTGATATCCCTCCACGTTAGGTGCTTTTGTGCTATTTAAATGAAGGCATATCGCTTAATACATTTCTCCTACACGAGTACATTTAATCGAAGACCTGATAACCTACTTGGCGCTTCATTTTCTCAATAACACTAAACGTTTTTTAAAGGGTGTATATATAGTATTTATGTCCATATCACGCCTAAGTTCCAGTTATTCTGGTATTTAACTGGTACAAATTTAACTACTTGACTCGCTTATTTATACGGCAGTCAACAAACAGTTCGACAAAAATAAGTTGTCTCATGTCGAGTTAAAGCGTCATAACGCTATCTATATAACTATCATTAGTTATCTGAATACTGATTCGTCATAAGTCATTATTTCTAAAATAATCACGATACATGTTCTAATTAAAACAGTATTCATGGTAAAATACGTAATTAGTTTACTTTTTAGGTATTAGCTATATGCACTTTCTTTAAAATATTTTCAAGCTAAGACCAGTAAAATATCAGACGAAAGTGCTACGTTGGAACACATACGTTTTTTTTTTTTTTTTTTTTCCTGTTGCTGTCCATGCTAAGTGTCAGCTGAGCTGGGGGTAGGAAGAGGAAGAAAGATGGAAGGGAACAGGGATGAAGCAGAAAAATGTATTAACATAGCAACCAAAGCTCTCGCGGCAGGGGAAAAAGAAAAGGCTTTGAAATTCCTCCATAAAGCGGAGAAACTGTATCCAACCGAAAAAGCAAAACGTAAGTTTTCCAGCCGATTAAGGTAAAGATGATTGAAAACCAATCGCTAGCTAGGCGCATATCAATGACAAATATCTAAGAATCGTTAGCTTTCTAGCTAGAAAGCTGGCGTTGCTACAACCTTGCTAGGATGTGGTTTTTACTTGGGGAACAATGCCTCTTATGGATTTAATTACTGAATCTAGGGTAAGACTAAGAAATTACTTGCCGTGTTTGCTAGCGGTATTTAATGAACCGTAATGCCAGCGTCTTTAACATGAGGTTTGACATGCCTGGGACGTCGAACACCAGAATACTCGCTCGGGTTTTCTTGTCATGTCATACATGCTACCTCAAGAACAAACGAACGTATCTAGCTGACTATAACAGAACCTTCTAAATCTAGGCCGATGTTTCAAAACGACTAAGAAGGTAGAGAATTGTCGGTCGTAATTAATGAATTCATTCAGTCGGTTTTGATGGACGACGGCCGTCCAAATTAAATTGACAATCCCAAACGTTTACGCAGTATAGGTTTAACACCTTGTTCTCTAGAGCCAGATTTGATGGGAAATTTCCTCTCGTTTGGTCTCACGGTAGGTGTCGGTCTAAACTACGTCCTCTTAGCAGTGAAGATTGGAATCTTTATAATCACAGTGGGATATGTCATCAGGGACAATTTTCTAAAGGCTGACATCAGTGACCTGGTACTGTTAAAAAATATTTCAAACAAGAAGAGCTTTAAACCGGAATGAAATGTATGTTGTAACCTTTGAACATAGTGGTCAAACAATAACATAATATTAATAATGAACAGTAATGGAAGATAATGCAGTGCTTGGGTTTTTTTAATTTATAGGAGGAAAAGATTGATTGATCAGTATGATGCAACATTTTCTACCTTTTTGATGTGTTTTTTATGCTTTGTATAATTTAACTGTGTGTGTTAGCCTTGTAGTCAGAAAAGAGCACAGCTGCACAAGTGTGATGTGGAGTAATACGTTGTAAATAGCAAAACGATTGATCTGTGAACAAATAGTCTCTTCTCTATGCATAGTAGAAGACTGTAGTGTTCTGTAAACTCCATAGGGGCCAACATAAGATTGGGAGATGGTCTCTTTCTAAGACGTGGATATCTTGTCAGAAACAATCCAGAAGTTTTGACTCAGGAATTCCTGCACTATTAGCCTACTGGGTCCTGTAATTAATTCAAGCCACGTTTATTGAGAAAATATGTTCTTTTGATAATGTTCTAGGAGGAGAGTCACAAATAAGCGTGGAAGTTTTACATTCACAAAACCAATCACCTGGTAGAACGTAAGCTTATGAAAAAAAAGTGTTTCACTGCAGTCGAGGGGTTTCTTGAAGAACCATTCAGTAAGGGTTCTGTGGAGACTGGCAGAGGTAACTGTAGGGCGCTGGCAAAAGTAAAAGAGATTTAATTGGCTTTGGTACAATCCTATAATTGAATGATTGACTTGCTGGTGAGTGAAGAGTAGTAGAGAATTAGCAGAGGCCGAGCCTGTGGCCGTGGCGTCTGAAATAATTGTCTCTGACTGTTAAGTTGTTTTTAATGTTGTGTTTACATTAGTTTAATTCTGTATAATAAACCTGGCATAAGCCCTTGTTACCATGCAGAATGTTGCGTGCTGTCCCAGCTCCCAAGGTTGTCTGTGTTTTTTTTCTCCTGCGGGTGTTTGGGGATACACCTGGCTCTGTTTGCACTATAGGCACTATTCGGGAGATGGTTAGCTATGAGTTTGTCCCCAATCGCTCAATTTGATCACCAGAACACCCTGAGATGTATGCAGGTCAGCCCTGCCTTGTGTGCGTGGGAATTGAAGTAAGTTATAATTGTGAATCATTATCACTGTGTCGTATCAACGATGGCCATGGTTAGTGATGGAAAGGGGGTCTATTGAAAGCAATTGGGAAGGGAGTTGAGCTTCCTCTGGCTTAGGTTTGTATGTTGAGGATACAGAACTGTTTACTTATCCTGTTGTCCAGTCTCTCTTGTATCTGTTATAATATTGTATTCTGTGTGTCCTTTCTGCAATGGCTTTGTCCTTCCAGGTTGCTTTCCGAGGTTGTAACCTGGCAGAGGTGTCAGCTGGAACTGAATCGTAGCTGCGCTCGATTTATAGCTTTTTATATGTTATATAATTTTCGTTTGATGGTATCAAGGGGTTAGGTTGGAGTGCATGTTAAGCTCTTGCAGCTGCAGCATTCTTAGAAAGAGGTTAGTGATGTAAAAGGAGTTTCACAGGAAACTGTTGACACACCCTAAAGCTCTTTTTTTATCTTAAGGTTAAAACTTTGTGTCTGGTTGTAATTTGTTTGTGAAATCTCATGGCGGTTGTGCCACGGAACGGGCTGTTGCTGTATTCAGAGCTAGACTGACACTGTAAGGGTGACCGTGCTCCAGCATCACATGACGGGCATGGCTGGGTGTTTGCTCTGCTCCCTTTTAAACTCACCCTGTGTTTCTCAGAGCTCCTGGATGCACTGACGAGGAATGGGAACATGGCAGGCAACGGCGCCTACTGCAGGAGGCCGGAGGACCGCTCGGAGGGAGGGCGGCCCGGGCCACAGAAGGAGGGCCAGGAGGGGGTAGGAGGGGAGCCAGCCAAGGTCTACACCAAGGAGCAGGTGGAGGGGGTGCAAAGGTGCGTGTGACTGGACCGAGCTTGTATTCATACACATACACGTGTGACTGGACCGAGCTTGTATTCATACACATACGCGTGTGACTGGACCGAGCTTGTATTCATACACATACGCGTGTGACTGGACCGAGCTTGTATTCATACACATACACGCGCAACATTACGTAAATTGCTGGTTGTCTTGGTGAGTGTGCCCTTCAGTGGCTGCTCTCAGTCTGGTTCTTCTGGGTTTTAAAGCTTTAATGGGCTGCTTAAGAATCTGCTGCTGTCACTGATGTGTAGCTGGCATCCAGCAGTCGCTATGAGGGCCCTGAGCGTTGGCCTTAAGGAGAGAGTGAAGGAGACTCTGGATGTAAAACATCTGTATCTGACCAGTTTGTATGCTTGAGGTAGCCCGTGTTTCCCCTACTGCTACAATTTCAACTCTAACGTTGCGCGACCCATCCAGTGCATTTGATTTACACTCTTCTTCATAGTTTTATCTTTAGTTTGTTTTAATAACCCCTCACTATAGTTTATTCATAACCATGAGTTAAAAGCAAAACCGTGTGTTGTATTTATGGAGAACGAGCCCAGATGTGAGCTTTTACATTTAGCTTGCAGGACGGGTTATTGGAAAACGAATGCATGCGGATCTGTGTGGGTTTTTGGTTGGAGGTCGTGGAGGTTGCTAGTGCATGCACTGGCCTGAGAGCTCGCCGTTGCTGCTTTTCAGGATAAAGAAGTGTAAGGACTACTACGAAGTGTTGAGCATCAGCAAGGATGCCAACGAGGAAGACCTAAAGAAGGCCTACAGGAAGCTGGCTCTCAAGTTTCACCCGGACAAAAACCACGCCCCAGGAGCCACTGAGGCGTTTAAAAGTAACGAAGCACTTCTTCACACCTGAGCTCGGGCACTGAGGGCCTGTATGTCTCGCACACTAATTTGTCTTTCAATTTTTTGGAGGGGGGCTTATATAAAAACCCACCATATGAGTTTGTACGAATCTGTGTTTGTAGGGGGGGGTTAAAAAGCTTTAATTTGTGCATATAGTTCACAAAATCAGACAAGAACAAAACATTTAAACTGTATTAATTCTTAAAATTCTGCATTCATCAAACTCCTTTTGATGTATTACAGAATTGACCCATTTGGTAAGATGTTTAATAATTGTAATATTCCACATGAGAACAGATTGTAAAAAATTATATATATGATTTGACAACCGTACATTGCATTCTAAATCTGCGGCAGACCTAAGTGTTCTTGTAAAAATCAAAGGACTAAACGTACTGTCTGTGAAAGGGGATAATTCGTTCTGTGCTGTCCAGAGATTGGCAACGCGTACGCCGTGCTCAGCAACGCAGAGAAGAGGAAGCAGTACGACCTGACGGGAGGGGAGGAGCCGGCCAGCTCGGGACACTCCCACAGCGGGTTCGATTTCCCACGGGGCTTCGAAGCAGACATCACGCCCGAGGACCTCTTCAACATGTTCTTCGGTGGCGGCTTTCCCTCTTGTATGTCCCACTGAACCGCGCAGACTCGCCGATCTGACTTAGACAATAAGTTCCGTGTAATGGAGTCAAAAATCTGACTCGCCAACCAGGTCGGTGTAGCAGAGTTTATTTAGAAGACAAGAGTCTGATTGGTTCCTTCTGCTAAAGACTCCGTATATAGCTCAACAAGTTATCCGTTTCTCTTGTCAGAGGTTGTGCTTTGTGTTGGCAGCAAAGGGCCCAGTTTTGATTCCCAGTCAGGGGTCTTGTATGCCAAAATACAGCCCTTTTCAAGTTTTATATGTAGCTGAAAGGAGATGTGTACACCCCAAATAGCCGGTGATGACAGAATAAGGTTTATTGTAGAGAAGAATAGCGGCTTCTCTCTGTTTTTCCAATTTGTTTAATATGGTGATGCAGGAAAAGATACCGTATGGTCTTTCATCAGATCTCCAGCAGGTTAAAATGGTCACCGTATTAAAAGACATTACTGGGGGCTGAGCTTTTTAAAACAAAATGATTTGGAATTGGTAGTTACTTTTTGTAACTATCTCCAACTGATTGGAAATCGACAATTGTAGAAATGCATCTTGGTTCGTCGCTATGACTCCCGCTACCACGGGCGTGGGAGGCACGCCTCTCTTGGCAGTGCTGCAAGGCTGCCGGTGCCCGGGGAGCCGATAGGAGTTGCTCGGGAGCGATGAGCCGTGAGAAGCCCTGCCGGTTTACTCCAACCCCGGCCCAAGCAGCGCTGTGATGGTCGCACAGTCACATTCAAGCTGGATTTAGAACTCCAGCTCATAGGGCTCAGTCTACGCTCGGCAGGCTCCTTTACTGACTGAGCCACTCTAGATGAAAATTTAGTATGTTATAGAATGGTGTAGAAATTGTAGTCAGTCTGAATATTAAGTCTGTAGTGCTTTGATGTTTCTGATGCATCTGACTAACTGCATGTAATATATTATTAATCATTTACATTTTACTGCAGAAAGGTTCTACTTTTACAGTTCACATACATTGTGTGAGTTACTGTCAAATGCTGTTAAATAGTAGTGGTTCAACTGGCTTCAACTGTCATGTTTGAGGGGTAATTGTGACGGCCTGCATTCCTGTTCACAGCGAGTGCACAAACATTCACCAATGGCAGGACGCGATACAGCCAGCAGCAGCCTAACAACAACAGACGACAGAGGGCAGAGGAGAGAGATGTACGTCCCACAGGGCACTGGAGTTGCAGGCGCTTGCCAGTGCTTTAACATTCTACGGCTTGGCGCGGGTGTCGGGTCGTGTGGTCTGATCCTCCTGTGCGTGTTCCAGGGTGGCTTTTCCATGTTCATCCAGCTGATGCCCATCGTGGTGTTGATCCTAGTCTCCATCCTCAGCCAGATGATGGTGTCCACTCCCCCGTACAGCCTCTACTCCAGACCGTATGTTTCCCCTTGTCGATTGGAGCTTAGTCTGAAGGTCCCTAAGCTGCAGAGGAATTCTTAGTCGCGTGCATTTATGGGTTGCCAGACGGTGTTCTGCAGACTGTCTGAGGTTCTCCTTCTGTTTTATACAGGGGTTAAACGCTCTCGCGCACACCTCAATGTGTTTTATGGTTGCCTTAATCAGTGACGCCAACTGGTCCCAGAGCAGCGATGTGTGAATTCACTTGGCTTTGTAATCTCCTCCTCCAGGTCCACTGGGCAAACTGTCAAACGACAGACTGAGAACCTGCGGATAGATTATTACGTCAACAGAGACTTCAAGTCTGAGTACAAGGGCTCTGCAGTGCAGAAGATTGAGAAAAGCGTGGAGGAGGACTACGTCTCCAATGTCCGAAACAACTGCTGGAAAGAGAGGCAAACAAGTGTGTTTCATTTATATTTTTTACATTTTCAGTCATTTGGCAGACACTCTTATCCAGAGCGACGCACGAATGGCAGTGTCTTACTAACGGGTTAATTTGCAATGGTATAATAATGCCCCACTCAGATTTCTGTTAGTCCGTAGTCATTTGTTGAGTAGTTTTATTTTCCTTCTCAATCCAGTGCTATGTAAAAATCGCTCAGTTTAATGGTGAGTTTTGAGTGTCGTCGTCGCGCGAAACGTTTGGCTGCCCTACCCGATTTGGATCTGCGGCAGTTGTCTGACGGCGCTCTCTTCCTGTCCTGTCGGCCACACAGAGACGGACCTGATGTACGCTGCCAAGGTGTACAGGGACGAGCGACTGCGCAGGAAGGCCGATCTCATGAACATGGACAACTGCAAAGAGCTGGACAGACTAAATGAATTATTCCGCGGGGGATGAGAGCTTCTCCGGGACTCTTCTTTTAGAAAAAAATGATATATTATGTATAAATGGGGGGAAAAATATATGTATTTTTTTTCTAAAAGTTGTGTGTATGTGTATATGCACACACGTTTTAATTTTGTTTTAAAGAAAAACCATAGAAAAGAGGGGAAACCAACTTTTTGAGAAGTTCTAGAGAAAAACAAAACAACAAAACATTAGCCTTACTGTGGAAGTTCTGCGTTTTCCCTTCCTCACTTCCCGCTCCCAGGAATCTGCCTTGTTGCACCTCGGTGATCCCAAAGGCCAACTTTGTTATACCAGTGAGAATGGGCGGCCGTTTTGTGGTTTCGTTGTCCCCTCGGGACGAGGCACCTCGTTTGAAAGACTTGACTGTTTCCGAGAGGCACTTGACCGACGCAGCTAAGCGCTCTGCTGATCACATGATCACATTTCTCATCTTTAGATACAAATCACATCCTTGACCTTGACTTCATGTTGTATTTTTTTTTTTTTAACGGTGTAAGATTTTATTTTATTCTGTACAGTTGATTAGAAGGTGTTCTGTCCTGTCCCCTCCCCCCATTAAGGATCCATGGATATGCTAGTCTCTTGAGGGGAATCCAATATAAACACCACATGGGCTAGTTTTATAGTGAATGAAGAATAACTATAGTCTTATAGTCTATAGTTATAGAAAATGATATCCTCAGAGCTGCTATGTCAGGAATCTGCAGATGAAGAACTTTAAGCCTTTTATTTCATCCAGTTTGTATATATTTTAATTTTGAATGTTCAGAGTTACAGAGCGAGTTATTTATGTAGATAACAAGGTTTATCTTCATTGCCTGACAAATAATTTGAATAAAGTATAAATTATTACCAAACTTATGTTTTTTCTTAATAATAGGTTTTCGGTGGATTTGTTTGCTTAGTGAAGCATGCATGGCCAAGCTCTGTCCTATTTGGCAAAGTAAAGTAAAGCATTTATAGGTCTGGTAGAAATATTCTTCCAGTCCACCGATTGCTGAATGTCCACTGGATAAGAGGAATTACAGGAATCACTCTTTATTGAACTGCCTTTTCATCAATAGAATTCTCAGTCTGTCGGTTAGACAGTACGGAAGTTGTGGTCTTTTCTCAGTATTCCGTTCTTAAGCGCACCGGTCGTTTTGCATTAATGAATTCGGGAGCGCAGTTTCTCATCCTGCTTGGAAGAATGCACACTGAAGTGGGGGTAATCAGCTAAACATTTGTACAAAGGCACCCGTGGCCAGTTGTTCCTCAGGGAGACTGTAGGGTGAAATATGTTTGGGTCTGGGTACAATTGCCATAAGCGCATTGCGTCTTCATGCATTGCTTATTGGATACAAATAGTGCTTTATAGAACGGCTCAATGTAGAAGACATCAATCGATGTGAATGAGCCAAATGCAATGCATCATTCTGCATGTAACGTCCTCTTTAACTTGCATCTCGCTTACGTGGATTTGTATACACACATATATCAAACCTGTCTTTTTCCAAGAGCAAATGTAGTGGTTAATTAGTGGGTTTATGCCTGCCTAACTTCGAAACATAAAACAGTATTTTGGCGTCCAAAAGACAGAGTACGATCCTTTCTGGATTCATTTGATTTGTGTAAACGGTGTATTAATTATCCGACTTGTTGCTATTTCTTGAATATAGATTATTTAAAGGTTTACGTTTATAATAACATTTACATTTTTAAAAAACGTATTAAACTAACCGTTCACGAATTAGTTTATAGTTATTTTATTGATACAGGTATGCAGTTAGTCAATTTTTCCATCACACGGTCGTTAAATAGACAATTAGTTTTTCCTTTTATCACGTGAAAGGTATGATGGTGAGTTGTACACAATACGGTTCTCAGTCTAGGTAGGTAACACTGATTTTGTCGTTGCGGTTTGTTATGAAAATAAATATTGGAGATAAAAAACTAGGAATCAAAGCCAGCCACCGGCATGTACTTTGAACATAGGTGATCTAAAGACCACGTCACCTTAAGGCTTTGCATGTCGTAATTACAGGCTGATTTAAAGTCACGTGCAAAAAGACAACCCGGAACAAAAAACTATTTGAGAACATGCAAGTGTTGATAGTGACTCATGACGAAGCATGTAGTAGTAAGACAGTTACATTGCTACTGAAGTAAACTGCGTTTATTTATGAATCTCCGTAAACGCATTTAGAAAGAAAACGAACAGATGACGTACTTAATCGCTTATTCAGTAGCAGAGTAAATCAAACATCTTGTTACATGTTCGCGTTTAGGGGCTAACTGCTGTATCAAGTGGAATATGCACTACTTATTTATTTCAGCTTGCGTCGTGCTGTTTTCGTTTGGGTATATGAGTTGCCTATGTTCTTGCACGCACGACCAAGGTGAACCAGAAACTCCGGATTGGCGAATGACGCTAAAAACTATCCGGAATGGGATTCATAAAATAGATACGTACCTGAACGCGGCTCTGGATTTGTTTGGAGGAGAGGATGGACTGTGTCATTATAAGTGCAACGACGGTAGGGAAAGCACTTTACGATACTGTGATAAATATATCTTAAACTACCCTGTCAATGTTACGTTTCATTAATATCAGTTATTAATTTCTAAAACTCAATTTTTCCCGTAATTTATATACTCAAATACACGTTAATTTTCAGGCATATCAGAAAGTTGATTTTACTTCTTTTCTTCTCCTGTAGGTTACAAACCGTTCCCTCGGCATAATTACAAACCCCCTCCACCTAACGGATGCGGTTCTCCCCTGTTTGGATTTCAAGTAAAGAACCACAATAATAACGGTCATTTACGTGGTTGGTAGGGTTGTATAGAAAGTATCTCAAGAAAATGTAGGCGCATTGAGAATGAACCAAAAAACAGCCCATTTACGTGACCATGTGAAATGAGGACAGGCTATCCCAGCAATAGACCTGCAGTGTCTGGAGTTAAAATTTGTGATTTGCACCTGACATTAGATTAAGAGGTGTAAAAGAATAAAAACCAACAAAACCTGCGACCTCAACAAAACGTGACCCCTTAGGGATCCCCCCTACCCCTTATGTGACACAAGCCATTGTTTAACATAATTATATCATCCTTCGTAAAACAAATGTGCCAAAATGACATTCTTGGGACATGCGCACGTTTTTAGAGACTCAATGCATAGTAGTGTTACTAGTCAGTTCATGGTGTGGTAATTGACTGTGGTTTATGAGTGTGTGGCTGTAATAACTGTGGTTTCTTTTGAATAGTTTGATATTGGCATTCCCTCTATGACCAAGTGCTGTAACCAACACGACCGTTGCTACGACACCTGTGGCAGTGACAAGCACGACTGTGACGAGCAGTTTCAGTTCTGCTTGGAGACCATCTGCCGGAACGTGCAGAGGACGCTGGGTCTGTCCCATAGTGTCCAAGGTAAGCGTGGGGATTCGCCTTCTTCCTGGGCCATGTCAATACTAATGACTTAGTCTCCGGTGTAGTTTCCGTTCCCGTTGGCCCATGAGACGATCCTCTCGTTCACACTGTCCGACAAAACTTGGTACTCACCCGTGCCCGTCTGCATCATGTATCCCAGCCTGTGAGTCTGCGGTGAGGCTGCTCTTCGATGCCGTCATGCACCTGGGTTGCAAACCCTACCTGGACAGCCAGCGAGCCTCCTGCATGTGTCGGTACGAAGAGAAGCTGGAACTTTGAGGCGGATTGGCAAAGAGGAAGGCGCAGCCTTCAGAGAGGCAGGCATCCTGCCCTTCTCTCAGGGACAGGGAGGACCACCCCCACACCCATGGAGACAACCCAGGCACTCAGAGGGTCATGCGATAGCAGTTTGTGCTCCGCTCAAAAGGTCCATCCGAAATGCTCTGCAATGTTCAACTCCCATTTACAAACGCCATCGGGCCCTTTCCTGATTCAAAATAAATAGTTTGACACGTTGTGCATGGAAACGGTTGTTTGGTTTATGTTCCTGTTTGGGATATTTGTGTGGTTTTGGGTCAATTCAGCATTCTTCTTAAGATTCCCACTTGGCTAATCCAAGACTATCTGTCCTAGGATGGGGTTTCTATGGAAATCTTTTGTACTCCTTACTTATATCTTCCATCTGTTGTGTTATGTGACTCAATTTGTATACAAAGACTTGACACTTTTCAAAATGAGTATAATTGAAACTAAAAGTGTTTTTTAAATCACTTTTTGTCCATTTATTCCACGTGTTTATACCTGGTGTTTGACTTATTAAAGGTAAATAATTTAAATTGCATCACGCGAATTGAACCATTATCTAAAATATGTACTACTTTTTAAGTAACTATATATTTGCAGGGTAGATTAATAAATAAAATTGGTTACTTTGAAGTTTACTGAGCTGTTGACACTGGCTAGCGTCAAAAACTAGTTAAATTTTTGTTATTCCATTGATTTTTCATCTGCCCTAATTGAATGACGTTTGACTGTGTTAATGTGTGAATAATAATAAAAACTGGTTGTCAAATTGGTGTTAAGTTTTTAATTGACTTTTAATTGATGGAAAGTATTCACTGTAGTCTGTAGTCACTCTGGGTTTCTGTAGTCATTTGTTTGATGAAAAAAAGTAAATGATTGCATGGCTGTTTGAAGAGCCCCATTCATTTCACAAGAAGCATCTGTGAAGAGCAGACTCTTTACCTGCAAGTGCTCCTCAGATTTCGGTTTAAATGCTGGGGCAAGCATATCATCTGGTGACTGACCCTTAGTCCTGTGTCTTTTGGCTAAATACTGGTAACCGCATCTCGGAAGACCTCCTAAATTGGGAGGGTTTATAAGAAAGAAATCGCGTTACAATTCTGGTGCGAGCTCTGAAGTTACGTGCAGCAGTGATGCGGCGAAGGGCCTGTCAAAACCGCGAGCACTGCTGAGTGTTGCAGAATAAAAATCGGGGTCCGGCGAAGTCAGCCTATGACCCCGAGAACATCCACCAACATTCTGCTGAGTGTAGTTCAAAATTGCATGGGGATGTTTTGATTCGTTTATTCTGCCAGCATATTTGCTGTAACCGAGATACTGTATATGTAACCATATTAAGGATGTTCCTTGTTTTCACTAAACCACCAAGTATCACTTCTGTTCAGTTCTCTCACCGGTTTATCACAGTAGCATGGAGTAAATGTAAAGTAGTGCCCCCAGACACGTTTTCCTCTTTTACTAATCAAGGCCAGCTTGCTACAGGAATCGTGTGAGGCTGTAAACATTTCTCTCGGTAAAGATTTTTAGTAAACTTACATATCATCATAGCTGCGATAAACATGTGTACAGTAACATTAGTTCACCAAAATAGGCCCAACCGGCTCAGCTTTGACACAGTAGCCATATCTAACATAAAGTCATCCCATTGGCAGAGCAGGGTTCACAGATGAAAGTAAAAGGGCTGTGAAATGGAAATCCCATTGAGAGCGCGTTGCATGAGACCCTCCCCTTTCTATCCCCTTAAAGGACAAATTGGACACAGGGCGCTATTTAATGTGGATGGTGTAAAACACAAATTCTACTCTGATTCAGAGTTGGGCATGATCACAAATAGCTGAGTTAAGCTATGAGCTGTATGTTTGACGTTTGAAATACTAGGCACAGATTGTTTGGTTTGAACTGCAAAGTCACACAGGCATATGCACACAAAAAAACAAACAAATACACGTCACTCCAGTTAATTCTGTTTTTAATTGTGCAAATCTCAAGTCAAAGGGCATTTTCAGTGGAAGCAGTCAGACCCCACATTTACAGGTTTTTTTGTTGTTGTAAAACTTAAAACTCCTGATTTTTAGACCGTTCATGTGTACACCTTACTGTACCATGTGGCTATTAACACTAAAATCCCCCTCTACTTCCTCTACTCCAACTTCTGAAATGATATGGGGTAATTTCCAATAGACTACCTTTTCTAAAAAAGTACTTGGTGGTGTTGGTGGTGTTTCCACGTGGTGTGGAAACAGCCATTGCTGTAGTCAGTATTTTCACTCAAACCAGCGTCTGCTCTGAGGTCGTTTAAACTGAGGACCAGGCTGAATGGATTTTTATTAGGCAGCCACCATGTTGTTGAAACAATGCAAACAGACCTATCCTGGTAAGTAAGCGTGGTATTTATTATAACAATGTATGTACCTCTAAATGTCTCATGAGTGAAATGGTAGTGGATAGTAGAAACAAGGGAATGAAACCATGTTGGGGAGGATTGAGAAAAGGCACTGTCCTTAACAGAAAGCAGGAAGGCAGAGTGTGTGTCCTTCGGTCTCAGCTGGAATGACTGTGTGTCTTCCTGTTGCTTTATGGCCAAGTGCATCAATGTGGTTGTGTGTGTGTGTGTGTGTGTGTGTGTGTGTGCGAGAGAGTGTGTGTGTGTTTGTTTAAGAGAGAGCGCGTGTATGAGTGTGAGAATGTGTGTGAGAGAGTGTGTGTGTTTGGCCTCCTCACTCCTTGGGCTGGATCTGCTCCACAGGCAGCTTCAGCTGAATTGGGCTCCTCAGTCGTCTCAAGTCGTCCTCCACCTTGTGTGGCACAGAAAGCAAACGTAGTCATTAGCACTACGGGCTAACCGGTTTCAGTTCATTCAAACGTAGTCATTAGCACTACGAGCTAACCGGCTTCAATTCATTCAAACGTAGTCATTAGCACTACGAGCTAACCGGTTTCAGTTCATTCAAACGTAGTCATTAGCACTATGAGCTAACTGGCTTCAGTTCATTCAAACGTAGTCATTAGCACTACGAGCTAACTGGCTTCAGTTCATTCAAACATAGTCATTAGCACTACGAGCTAACCGGCTTCAGTTCATGCAAATGTAGTCATTAGCACTACGAGCTAACCGGCTTCAGTTCATGCAAACGTAGTCATTAGCACTACGAGCCAACAGGCTTC
>JAOYSI010072274.1:5352-21767 GCA_025775065.1 Hiodon alosoides
GATCCTTATGATTCCGAGTCTGAATCGGCGCTGATTGCCTTCGGTGATCCTTATGATTCCGAGTCTGAATCGGCGCTGATTGCCTTCGGTGATCCTTATGATTCCGAGTCTGAATCGGCGCTAATTTCCTTCGGTGATCCTTATGATTCCGAGTCTGAATCGGCACTAATTTCCTTCGGTGATCCTTATGATTCCGAGTCTGAATCGGTGACGGGGAAAACAGGTGACGCTGAGCACCTGGCAGATAGGAACAGACTGAAGCATTCCATTGGACAGATAGACGGCGGTTTGAGCACACGTTTAGTGCAGGCAAGCGGATCGGAGAGAGACTCTTTCATCTGGGTAACATCGTCTGCACAGTCCCGTCTCTGCAGAGGGGCATATCGCTAATGAGTCAATTCTGGTAGCAGAGTTCAGAGTTCACCGGCAATTAAAGACAGCAAAGGGCCTTTTATCTAGGGGTCTACTTTACCCCGAGTGACCTCTCAGCTGTGTAGGCCAATTATGCTAATTGTGAAATAAAAGAGAGATAATTATATAAATTTGCCGTTTCTAAGTTCTACTGTGGAGGACGGATTTAGCAGGTGCCCATCCACTGCAGTGATGAGGAAATGATGGGGTCTGTACTGTGCATTCTGTTTCTCACACGCATTTTAAGCAACAATTTACATATTTATAACACAAATATGCCATTCTGATTCGCTTCCTCAAAATGGAATTCTCTCTGAATTTTCAGAATGAATGTTCTTTCCAAAGAGGCCTCACACGTGGTCTCACTATGAACTGGGTCCCTGTGTCAAGTTGTCATGCATTTTCACCCTCAGGAGGTTAGAAGATAATAAATTACGTCCTTTGTGCTCAGATCTTCCCTTAAAATGCTAACTACACTGGAGAATGTGCCGGTCATTGAGGGGGTATTACAGTATTGCTGTATTCAACTGAATTTGACAGGGAAATTGGTAGCAGTGATGTAGAAATGAGAGAAGGTGTTGCCTGGGACTTTGTTTGTTTGACCACTCCGTCGTCAGATGTCTCTGTGACCGCTCCACAGCTGCTCTGCGACCGTGTTTTCTCTCACATATTCATTTGCGGTTGACACATCTGCGGTTGTCCCACGGAAAAATCAGTCAGAGAGCTGCTGTTTGCAAATTTGTTTGTGCAACACCTTTCGGTACGCTTCCTTATTGTTATGATTAAATTCGATTAAATTTTAAATATTAAATGTTAACTCGATACGTAAATCTTAATGCTTTAATCGTTAAATTTCCATTAATTGACGAATTATGACCCCGTGTTGCATTTGAATTTAACTTTTGTGAATTTAGAAGAACGGCCAAAATGATCAACGTGATCTACGTGATCAATAGGTAAGTTAGTGTTCATAATTACATACTTATAATGGAGATGTGTAGTAGCATACAAGGTTTTTTTGTAATTATGATTTCATATAACCTCCAAAACTGGCCCCACGGCATCAGTTTCTGAGATGCAGTAGCACAATTGGTAATTTCAAAATTTGCGAGAAAAAATCATAATAATTGGAATCATCAGTGTGTGTAACTCCATTCCAGAACACAGCAAGACATGTGCAGCAAATTGCTTAATGAAGTTTCATTCAAATTCGCTACAGCAGGGCCAATTTGCTTTTAATCTGTGCGTTTATGTTGCACAGCCTTGCTCCAGTGGAATATCTGCCACGTTTTGTCACACCTTGTGCAACCTGCAGAAATGGTGGAAGATTGTCACTAGGTGCAGATTCTAGGATCGGCAGCATGTTATAGGCTCAGCAGTTTGAGGCAAAAGCTCACTTTTACCTTGCAAACGCAACAATGGTCACCAAGCAACACACACAGCTTTTAAATTCAGTTCATGGCATCAATTAAAAAAACTACATAGCCAGTATCTATGCATTATCAATGCTAATTATGTGTCGCTCATTATGTATCTGCAGACCCCATCAGTGCCAGTGAATGCGAGATATCGGCCCGTCCGCCGGAACATCTTCTTATTTTCACTCATAATGAACCTGTTGCTCCTGTGGTTTTCTTCCTGCCCCTAACGATCTGGTTTAGATTTGATCTGTTTTGGGCTTTTCACCATGCTTCCAAGATGTGGCTCAGAGCTCGTGTATTCTTCGTCTGTGTGGACACGGCGGTGGATTCTCTTAGAGGGACGGTGCCAACGTTCAAACAGTGCTCCACGTGCTTCACTTTGAAATTGCTCAAGAGCAAAGCAGATTGGGTATTTCAACTGCACCCCTGGCTAAAACATAACGGTTTTGTAACTATCAAGGACTTTTATTCTTGAAGGATAGGCCAGTTCTTTGCTATGTGTGTTCCAGAACAGTCTTCTTCTCCAAATAATGAAATACCAGGCGTATGTCTTCTAGCGGTAGGCCTAGCATGGTATTAGGTGACAAATCTTTTTCAACACAGAATGGCACTGATAACTTAAAGGTAAACAGCAGGTTGCCAAAAGTCTTTGAAGAATTCTCTACTGAATTTTTAAAATACATTTTTAATTTCCAATCGTGCTAATGCATTATGACCAACCTTTCTTTGCATAACCACTTGAATCTCTTCTATTGTTATTAGTAACAATAAGTAACTGTAACCATCTAAGCACCCCTCTGTTGCATGATCTGGAGGACAAGCCAAATGCTTCATTACTTTCTGAGCCAAGGTAATAACTCTTCAATCAGATTCATAATCCATGCAGACTCAAAAATGCTGTGCTTTTATAAAGACAAAACATTATCAAAATGTATATACAATTGTGCAAGTCTATCTCTAACTTTTCAACATCAGCGCAATTTTGGGGTTTTTTCAGCTTCATAATATTATTTTCCGACAAATAAATTCCGTCTGTAATTCAAAACCAGTCAGGAGAAGCATTCTGAGAAATGTATCGAATTCTAAAAATTCTAAATATAGGAATCAGAATCAGAAAGAGCTTTATTGCCAGGTAGTTTTTACACATACAAGGAATTGGTCTGTAAGTGAATTTGGTGACTAGGTGCCAAAATTTTCAAGTCTATCTTAATCTGTTCGTTTTAATTTTATTTGATCTAAATGCTTTCTGCATCAATGGGGTAAATTGCGTCGCTCATCTTTTATAAAAGATGAGGGACCCCCATCAGAGAAACTTGATTCTATGACCCTTGTATCAGGACTCTGAGTGGGTGAATGGGACAGGCAAGACAGCACGCATTGTATCTGACAGCTGAAGATGTTTTATTAAAACCTCATAACAGACGGATTCATGCCATGCTGAAATACTGAGTGTTACATGGAGTTACCTTTTCATCGTCCTCTGTGAACAGGGCACCCCCTGGGCTCTTGTTAATGGCCTGAGCAACGCCTATGACCTCCCCGTCACTGTTTCGAATGGGCATGCACAACAAAGACTTTGTCTTGTAACCGGTCAGCTTGTCGATTTCATCGCTGAATCGACGGTCCTGTAACCCAAGGAGAAAGAGCACGCGGTGAGTGTCTCCACAAACCGCTCATCTAAATTCTGTAAACTTCACCGTGCTTTATTCCCAACTCAGCAGATGCTATTGGCTGTTTATAAACTATTCAGTTAATTAACGACAGCATTTCTTTAGTTTTCTTTTCACCACTTCAAAATGCTTCATAAGGATTTTAAAGTTTTATTTTCTTATAAAAACCATGGTCTGTGCTGGGTTGGTCCTTCTGTGAGAAGGTCCTTCACCTTAAAGTGAAATGAGGTTGCTGTGAGGTGTAGATCTGCACTACCGCCCCCGGGGCTGGGCTCTGCACATGGAGAACTGATTCCTTGTCTTTTAAAACAGATATTAAAATGATCTGATATTGTCTAAAGATGAAAGATACCCACCCTCTCACCCTCAGCACAGAATAGAGTAAATCTAAGTATCATATCCCAGTCGTCACCCTTGTCCTAGTAACTGTGCATATCTGATCATTTCCAAACCATATGTCTGCCACCCCACTGCGTGTGGCTTATGGAGTGCTTCCTGAACCTCCCAGGGAACTGCTTCACATCAGATGGAATGTATTGTATTGATAAGTTAAGATACCTCCTCATGATAAACCCCTCTTTGAATTAAACTTGCAATATAAATAAAAATAGGCTGCTAATGATTGTTTTCTGAAAACTTTACTGTCAGCAGAAATGAGAGAGCTGAGCAAGAAACTCCAGGCTGGGTTGTAAAATGTCAGAAACATTTCTACAGTTTCCTGGTATCTCCCTGGTAACCACTGCCTTTAATTACTCCAATGGTGCGTGAGATTTCCACAGTTTCCTGGTATCTCCCTGGTAACCACTGCCTTGAATTACTCCAATGGTGTGTGAGATTTCTACAGTTTCCTGGTATCTCCCTGGTAACCACTGCCTTGAATTACTCCAGTGGTGCGTGAGATTTCTACAATACCCAGGCCCATCTCATCACTTTTGGTGGTTACACAACTTGCCAAGCGAGAAAATGCATTCCTCCTACTAGCTCATAGTATTAAACCACAAGCAGTGAATTACTAGATGGAGCAAAGACAAAATGAATGTCTCAAATCTTCAGCTGACATTCTAGGAGGACAGAATGCAGTGATTGGTCACTCTGTAGCCCCGGTACTTTGTTTTGATTTGGATCAGGAGCTTAAACTTGGAATGTTAAATTAATAACAAGCCTTTCAACATCTGTGGGTAATTTGTCAATTTTGATGTGTAATTTTCGAAATAAATAGAGTTTGGAAAGAGAAGAGGCTGCGTATGTCTAAATTGAGAGCAGTGTCATTAAGAGAGCTAGGTTTTTTACTGGGATTATTGATGTGATTTATGATTATTTATCATCACTCTTTCTGTACGTCAAAAATTCAGTGTAGTGTGTTTTTAACTCTGACTCATAATATTTATCGTATTGTGTCTCTGACAAACAATTGCAGCATTAGAATGCGTTAGCTTAGTCGCCCCCTAGTGTCGGGTGCGGAGCAGTACTTTTCTACGCGCACAATGCCCCCTTTCACGTTAGTCCAGGAAAAAATCGTTTACGTTTTTTTCCATTTGAAAAGTGTAAATCTTCCATTAACATACATGTCAAATAAGGCAAACAACGAGGACGAACGTAATGATGGTTTAATTACTAAAAAAAAACTACATTTAATTGTCATTATTTATTTGCATTACATCAAAGGTTGCCGATTCCCCAGTAAACTAACCAAGTTTGCGTGATTTAAATGTTTCAGTAAGGTTAACATTTAATAGAAATGTATTTTAGTTTTAGAGAATTGTCTCGCCAATACATAGTGCAGTGAATAGTTGTGAATGAAGACAAAATAGTCCATTATCATAATGTGATGTTACAGGGCTGCTAGATTATGTCTGTTTGTTTATGTCACATATTTTGGACAGCGCGAATTGTCCAAACCGTGCTGGATTTCTTCCCTGAAGAAAAACCGTTCATTGACGAACCTGCAAGTATTTAGATTATTTTTAGATACTAATTAAACTTTTGCTAGCGCGTGCTTTAGTCTACAACGTAAACAGTGATGAAGGGCGCAATTATGTACTAAAAGGGTAGTTCAATTCGTTAATACAGTTATTTTACTGTATTCGGTGGATAAGGGTTCTCTAGAATTAATGTTCTAAAGCTTCATCGCTGTTATCACATATTAATGCCAATCGTTTCATCGCATAGTTCGGGTTATTTGCGTTTTAAAATAAGGGGCGTAAAGTAAAATGTATATTTCAATAACTACAGTACTGTTGCGCAGAATGTTATGTAACCGAACACACACCTGATAAGCGTCGGGGATGTTAACAGTTTCTCCGTGTTCAGCAACGTAGCCGATTATTCCTTTCCCCCACGGCACCTGTACTTCATCTGAGTTACTCAAAGACGGTAACACTGTGGTACCTGCGTGAACATCAAAGAATTTTGATACCAAAGTCCTCTTGTTAACCGTGCCTTCCACTAAAAACAAGGAACAGCGGTCAGCGTCCACCATAATACAGACAAACACAAGGATTTTGTAGCTGAGGCTAGTTAAATCCAAGTCGTTGGAGATGTCTTTTACCAATTCGAGAAAGAACTCCCTTTCGTTGTGCTCTTTAAGGTAATATTTGAAATCCACGGCCGTGGAGGGGTACTGAGGGATGTTCACTCGGGACTCTAGGAGAGCGCTCAGAATGTGAGCGGTAGTCGGTGGCAAAGAGCTGGCTTTTCGTAACAGAGCCCTTCTCCTCATGCTGGTCAAGGGCTCCTGGGCCCTAGAATTAACGTGCTCGTCATATGTCCTGTTCGCGTTGATAGCCTTGGACCTGGCAAAAGTTTTCCTCAGCTCTTTCTGCGAGGCTCGCCGCTGCAAGCCGTCGCCCTTACTCGCCCAGCTATCTTTGCTGACGTTGGTCTTATCCAGGTCCGCAGCGGAATTCACGGGAGTTTGGTTAGCCTGGTGATTCTTGAGCCATTTTTCCACCATACTGTACTTTCCTTTCCTGTTGAGATAGTCCTCGAAGAGTTCTGGGTGCTTGTCAAGGAAACTTTCCACATCAGAGAAATCTATACTTTGAACTGCCATGTTTCCAAGGAACCAGAATATCAGGATCCTACACCGAACGGACATCTACGACGGACCAACAGTATAAACGCAAGACGAATGCATTCTAAACAATCTACTTACAGCCACTTTAAGCAGCCGTTTGCTCTTTCACAGAAAAAAAATCTTAAAATTGAACAGCCACCGCACACTAAATGCATAATGGAATTTTCCTGCATGGACGCAGGATTAATTCATTCTTTATCCTCGGAAAAGCATCTCATTTTTTTTTTTAAATTTATTCTCGTACGTTATTTTTCATGTTCGGTCTAACGAAAGTTCCCGTACCCTCCCTCAGTTCAAGGCGCTCGGTGCGCCGATGCTGCGCAGCTGAGCTGGACCAGTGAAGAGGAGGAGGGAGCTTACAGATCCTCCCTTGGAGCAGGAGTGACGTCGCAGTAACTACACGCTCCGCATTTCACAAGCTCGCGCTATTAACCTCGTTGCAGGGTTCTCAGAATATGTCTCTGAACGGAAAAGCGGACGGTTACGTCGTCAATGTATTGCTCTCGCGTATCGGTTCTGTTACAGATACATAGCAATGGGAATTCCTTTCATTTTTAATATACACTTTTAGTGTATAACTTGTGTGATTTTGTTATGTGTCTGAGTACGCCAATTGTACTAAGCACAGTAACCACCTTGTCTGATCATTGTTAAGTTGGACTGTTCTTTTAAAAAAATGGGATTTTCCACCCATCGCTGTATGATACGAACAAGCGAAGTTTCTCGTTAACACGCGTGATTAGGACGGCATCTATTGCGGCATCTAGTTCGGCCGAACTTTGGTTTTTTTGTTCATAACAAAAATGTGAATGATGTTATCTGCGACCTAATTTGATGTCATTCGAGGCTGAAATCCTGTTAACGGCCACGTCTTCGAACACTAAATGAATCTGACCAAATTGGATTCTTATGGTTATACAGGTAGTTTGATACCCATCGGTTGGCTTTACAGACCCGGCTGCGGAGCTACACGTGCTAACTTTAAAAGACTGTAGAATAGATTTCTAACGTCATCAAATCTTCTCGCTTTTTATGGTTGTGATTATACCATCGTTTTGCAGTTAAATGCTACTGAATTTTAGAAACTAACTTATTCCAGACAGATCGGACGCGGTGATGGTCAATCGTGAGCGTCAATGGTGTATATAATGAACTAGTGTATATATATAATAAACTGTGATACAAATTTAAATAATCCATGTAAAAGGTGTCTGCGTAATACAAAATTATGCCACTTGGGGGAGCTATTTACCAGCCCCACCACCTCCACAAAAAAAATGTCACGGGAAAGACAATTCCCATTAAATTAGTATACGAACGGCATGCCGCTTTACGACGGCTTAAGGATTCCCTGGAAGACAAAATTCTAATTAGTCTTAAGTATTGCAAAAACCACCAGTGTAGCTGGTGATGGTTACTGATGCACCCGCAATAGAGTTGTTGATTTGTTGACATAATTACATGTCATCAGATCAGAATTTTGAAATATCCGTTTGATCTCGTTGTCTAATGAATGATTGACCACATTGAATCGGTCCTACTAAAGTCGCTGTAAAACGTCATAGCCTACGGTGTTATGCAGCAGATATTTAACATCTCTTTATCTAGTTAAATATTAATTTAACATTAAGTGTCCTTGTTGCCACACTGACCTTTGCAGTGATCTCGCCTCCGTTTGGCATTTCAATGTCCAATTCCCGATGATACCCCCCCCCCCGTGGCATAGGGACCACATTCAGCCATAAACTTGGTCTGAAGCTCCCGGTTGTTCCTCCGGCTCAGACGCTCCTGTCCTGGGTGGGTCGACCTCCCCATGGCTGGCTCCATGGACATATTCCATCTGGAACCTCCTCGGCCCGTCTGAGAACTACACCCAGCACCGAGGGCCTGTAATGTGTACGGTCCCCTGGCGCACTGTGAACAGAACAGTCCCAAAACGTTCCAGTGACCGGCGTCCGGAGCACCCTGGAGCTTCTGCTGGCACCAGAACCAGAATCCAGATACCCAAAACGTTCCAGTGACCGGCGTCTGGAGCACCCTGGAGCTTCTGCTGGCACCAGAACCAGAACCCAGATACCCAAAACGTTCCAGTGACCGGCGTCTGGAGCACCGTGGAGCTTCTGCTGGCACCAGAACCGGAACCCAGATACCCAAAACGTTCCGGTGACAGGCATCTGGAGCACCCTGGAGCTTCTGCTGGCACCAGAACCAGACCCCAGTCACCCAAAACAGAGTGCCATGCCAGTAAAAACCCTCATGCCATGTCCTGCTCCATGTCACGCTTGGAGTTGGTGCTGTTGGCGGATCCTGTCGAACTACGCCAAAAATGTTTCCGGGCTGCAACACCCTTCCTCAGGCCCCATTTGGACCCACCCACCAACTCAAGCTTCTAGAAGCAGGACGCAAGGATTAAAGCCTCCCTCGTAAAAATAATTTAACAATAAAGACATAAGACTGGCTAAGCAGTGACACAAAATATATGCACACACAAATATCTTTCATATTTTCTGTTTAATGATGCAGTCCCCCAGACACACAGCTATATAGCCGTTTCTGAACCACATTCTCAATCTCTCCTCTCCTAGAATATAATACAGTGAACAACTTCCACAAAAAACCCTCTATAACTGTTCAAGCAAACGACTGAAATGTCAGAAGTAAAACTCATGAAACCCACAAGTGATTAAAAAAAAAATAAGTTATTTTATTCTCATCTAGAACAGATTTAAGGCAAGGTAAGCCACCTTAAATCCAACAGAATGACAGGTTAAGGATTTCAGAGTGCACTTAACATATAAATTAATTGAACAGCCCTGTGATCTATGACGTTGCCGACTTTAAATAAGCAATCAAATCAGCACGTTCGCCCTTCTTCTTGATGCCTGCAAAGATCATCTTTGTTCCTGGAATGTACTTCTTGGGGTTTTCCAAGTATTCCATGAGCGTGCTCTCGTTCCATACAATTCCTTTAGAAAGTAAAGGACACGGATAAGGACAAGTCTGGGTCAACGAGGACACCAAGTTTACTACTCATCGACACACGTCTTAATTACCTTTGCTCTTGTTAGCATCAGTGTAGGAATAGCCTTCCGCCTGGCCGGTCTTCCGTCCGAACAAACCCCAAAGGTTCGGACCGACTTTGTGCTTCCCGCCGTTCTCTACCGTATGACATTGCGCACACTTCTGGACGAACACCTTCTTCCCCTTCTCGACGTCACCCATATTTCCTGGAAATATAATACAGCAAAGCGAGACAAAATCATATTTTATATATATAAAATACATACAAATACGTGGATTCGGTTCCTGAACGCGAGACCGAACCACTTTTCGAATTATAGCCTTTCATTCAACCCGTACACAATAAGCTACACACTTACAATGGCCAATGTCTGACCACATTGTACCAATCCGAGGAGAAATCATACATAAGCTACATAAAAAAAACATATTCATCGATTAGACGGCTATTGAGGCAAACACGACCATATGGGTGGTGAAACAAGGACGAGAAAAGGCTAACGGAAAAGCCGGAACGGCCACTTCCCCCCCAACAAGGACACTCTACGGCGCATAAGACACGCGCCGTCCCCATTACCACGGGTAATTAAAGCACCACAAACACGTTAAGTGTAAAATTAATAATGAATGTTATAATTTACCTTTAAAATGAACTGGTGGGATTTACTTAAACTCTAGGACCTGTTAATCGCCTTCTTCCTACTGACTTACGAAACCGTTTCCAGCACTGTAGAAGGTCACCAAAATTTACAGGCTCCGGTAAAATACGTCACTCTTAGACGGCAGCCAATGATATGCCACGCTCGCTATTACGATGGTACGAGAGACCGCAGTATTGCCATGTATGGCGGAAGATGTCCTGTTAAAGGTGTAGGTATTGTGTGAAGGACATTTAACGAGCTAACTGCCACGTTTACCAGCCCTTGACATGTATTCAACTGGGCCTTTGTCAGGAAAACCAGTGCAGTCCGAGTGTATCTATGTGCTCACTGTATGTACCTACTTCGGCAAAGTAATTTATAGTCACCCGTTACGCCAGCGTCTGAAAGTTATGAGATGTCTAGCTATATTTTGATCTTACGGTTAAGGTACATGTACTGCTGCGTTAAACGAGAACGTTTTGTTTTCTGGCTCTGTACAGAACAGTTGTGTCAGCCTATTTCATTATGGGCATACAGACGAAGTTAAGGGCTTGGTATGGCGACCAGTAAAATGCGTTGTTTCAACTGGCGGCGCTGGTAAAATACACTGTCAATTAGTGAGATATAGTCGTTCTTACGCATCATGTCGTACATGTTGTTGGTATTCAACTCTGCTGCAGAAATTGCATCGAAAAACCTGTTGGGTAATCTCAGGAGAACGGATAGTTTTAATGGTTTACAATGATTCGTCTCAAACAGTGTCCACCTAGAGCGAACAGCGGAAGGGAATCGACTGTCCTCAAGCAATAGTCTACCCACTCAAAAATGTTTTTTTTAAATCCAACCACCAGATGGCCTAGTATATTTGTGGAAGCAGTATAAATGACCTATAGAGGGCAGCATTTCTCAAGCCTGGTGATGGGGTCCCATTATGTTTGATGGATTTTACTCAGATAATTTGGTATGATCAAGTTTAACCGAATGCTGGCCTCATTTTCACAGTGATTGATAATAACCTCCCCTCAGGGAAATAAATGTATTGTCAATCATCCTAAATTATAGTTATAGTAAAACTGTTTTATACAAAAAAGTCAAACCCCCAAAGCCTAATGTTCTTGAGACAACATATTCAGTAATTTAGCATTATACATTCATATGTATCTCCAAATGAATATAGGCAATTTTCCACAAAAGGCTCACTCTATCTTTTCCATTTACACATATTGTCCACCGCCAGCTTAAATGCGTCTGGATTCTGAAGTTCCGTAACTTAATTTGGAGATAACTGGGTCTGATATCCCTCGTATAAAGTACGAATCTGATACACTCATATTTGTACGCCAAAGCTTACTCTATGACCTTCCATTCCAATGTGAATTCAGACCTACATTTGATCTTTAACCCGTCCATGGTAGTTCTTCAATCTAGTATATTTGCATATAAATTACATACATGACATAGAGTTAAACGCAATAAATTGAATATACAAAAAATACTTCTTCGCACGTTTACAGCCGTATTTTATTCCTCGACCATCATTAACAGATCTTTCTGGATCAAGTTAAAAGGAACCAGTGACGCAAGCACTTCGGTACCTCAACAAGGATCCGGCGCCTCATTTCACTCAAACCCATGCCAAGATCTTGTGATCCACGCCAGGCGTTAGTGCTTTCCTAGATCATTCTTGCTGCAGGGAGGAGCGTTTCGGAGCATCAGTTTAACCGCATCCAAGGAAGGGCGAGCGCAGCACATTACATGGCTTTCGTGTCTGCGAGAAAACCCATTAACAGCAAAACAGCAATGGTTCCTAAAGGCATCTGTTTAACAAGGATCAACTTCTGAGTGAGAAATACGCACCACTACGGCATTGCAAGTCAGAGCAGCAGTTTCTTGCACTAAAACGAGCAGGACATGTTCAACATAGTGCGTGGCTGGTAAGCATTCCGTTCCAGGTAGCTAGCTTACTTTATTTCGCTGTGCCGGATCAGACTACTTCTTGACTTCGTGTCCTTTTGTATTTGATTTAAAGGAAAACGAATGAATGAATGAATATTGTATTAATACAACACCCAGCAGCAAAAAATATGTTACGCTCCAGCTGCCCGCGAGCAGGTGGAAGCATCACGAGACGTGGGGTTGGTAATATTAGACGCGATAAAAAGAGGACAGGTAAGACCTAGGAGTGTCATTTACATTTAACGGATTTTATCGCATAATTTCGACAATTCGCATGTATATATCATTATTTAGAGAGATACTGTTGATCGATAAACATGGGCAGTGGTTTAAATTTATTTGCGGCTTTGCAGGGCATTCTGTTTAATTTCTCAGTTACCGGACTATGACATATTACACTGTAATCGTAGATCATTGACATTAGTTACAAGAGATACGCAGACAAAACACTCAGAAAACCATACATCATATTTCAATTCTGCCTTTAAGATAGCAACGGATTATCTATGTAATCTTTGCTGCGTGCGCAGCTATTGCCATTAAAACGTATGGAGTTTTACCGCTTAGTACTGGTATACTTCAATTTGGATGGTAAATTGCTGTGCATCCGGCACATCCGGGTAACATGGATTAAAGACATGTAGAAGGTTTAGCCATAGTAAAGCAGCTTTCGTGAACGCAGGCATTTACACACGCAGCGCACGAAACACACACACACACAAATTAAACGTGATATACATTTAACAATTATTTGTAGCGTACAAATAGCGGCAACGATCGGTGTGCTGTTAAACATTTCATTAACTGTACAAAAGTACTTCTTGTTCCGTATGAAACCACGATGTCGAAACGATTTTCTGTCAAATGAGGAAAAAGTACTGCAGAATGCTTCCTCAAGGATAAGACTAGTCAATTCGTCTCACGGCTGTTAACATCGTCTGGACACAATAAAGATGCAAAAATAGCTAAAAGTTATTTGTTTTTACTCAAGCAACATATCTGGCAAAATCATGCGTCCAGCAGATTCATTTTAGATGTGAATTTTAGATTTGGAGACATAAAATAATACATTAAATCCTCAATTCATTTTGATGTAGGCATTTTTTTCTGCTTGAACGTCTGGGGTCTATTTTTAATTTTTGTCTTTAATTCCTATGTAGTTACTGGTTTAGATCCTTTACATCAATTAGGCCAGATCTGACTTGTACAGTACTTTTATGCTATCCTCGTTTAGGATGTGCATATTTATATTTATATTATATATTATTTTTAAAGTTTAGTCTCTTCATCAATTTATGCATCAGGTTTGATTACTCTCTCCAAGAGACAAAGACAAAAACGAAAACACAGATCAAAACCAGATCTGACTAGGACATAGACAAAGACATGACAGAAAAGACTAGACCAACCACAACAAAACCAAGACAAGACAAGACCACCTTACACCCAAGTGCATCCTTTTTAATGCTGTTTCTCAACCCCTCCTGTTGTGGAACCTGATCTCGGTCTCTTCCTTGAAGCCCATCCAACCGTGGGGCTTAATTTCAGACCCCTCCTTTCATTTCAACCTGTTACCCTTTCAGACCGTTAATTCTCAACCCAGCCTTATTCCAACCCGGGCTCCTGGGCTGTGTGTCGCAGTGCTAAAGACTTGTGTGATATTCACGGATTAGCGATAATCTTAGGGGATGTGTTGATAATGTAGATTCATTTTGAACCAACTTATTTGGTAAACAGAAGATTATCACTGACTGGGTAGTCAGTTCATTACTGACTTCCCTTGTAGTTTTTGAAATGGAGACAGGGGATAATGTTACAGTGGCAATGCAATGGGCCTAAATGTATACGTCACTATCTCGATCTGCAGTGCAAAAAAGATACATTTCTCTGTGGGGTTTTATTTACTCATTGTAATCATTTATAAATAAATGCACTATATGGGTTTATTCTTCACCTCAGATTCCACCTCATCTTTCTCAGTCAGTGGCTGTGAAATTCAGGCTAGGGCTGCGGATTTAATGAATTGGATATAATTGTGCGTTAAAGTGTTTACTTTGATGGGTAAGTATCTTATTTCTTCTGCCCTAAAAAAGCTGTTAAATGCAGCTAAAGTGAAGTGCGACTGGCGGGTTTGCCAAAGCTTTGATTTTTACCCAGGGCTGATTATACTGGGACACAGGGCAATGCCCTGCTCAGAGGCCGTAAGAGCGGGTCACCAAATTCATCATTTCTGTTCCGACACCTGTTAGGTCATCAATGCCAACGATAGATACCCTGGGGTTTCAGGTGGACACCATGGTCCTGTAAAGCGATCCTGGGATGGGTGTCTGGCTATTAGGCCTGCTTTTAATTATGCAGGAGATCACCCTGATCAGGATGAATGGAGCCGGCAATCTGGTTGGTGGTGATGTATGAATATTGAGTAGACCGAATATTGAGTAGGTCTTACCTCAGTCGTCCTTCACTACATCACTACAGGGTATGAGTTTACATCTTCACCTCACAAGGACTACAACGGCAGGCCTTCACTTGGTATTTGAACCTGCAACCCTTCCGGTCTAAAATCTAGTAATATTAACTACTATATTAGCCAAACTCTGTTATAGTAATCTGTGCATTTAAAAAAAGTCTTTCTGGATAAAGCAATTTGCTAAGCAAAATGTTTTAAAACTATAATAAATTTAATAAAATATTATTATACTAAGGGTTAGGTAACATCGTCTTAATTTTGAAACTGCCGAGAATAGTTTTATAAGTGACAGTGTAATCATATCATTTCAAAGATGACAAAAAAAATGATAAAACTGTGATCTGCTATCGGCAAGTGTCAAAACAATGTCCCAGTTATATCTGTGTATTGTATTTTAAGCTGCAAAGCAGGCTGCTTGCTGGAGGTTCTCTGGCTTTCTGAATCGGAGGGCTATTCTTAGCTCAGCTCGCCAGCGTTCAACCACCAGTCTCAATAACATCCTGCTGTTGAACTCAAACTTCTGCTGTTGAGTGAATAGTGTGTCTAATGCGAATGAATGAGAGTAAACCTCCACCACTCATCTCGCAGTGAACAGCTCACAAGGCCACTGATTGGTTCTCGGCCATCCTTTGATAAGAAAAGAAGCACATGTTGTTTGTATTTGTTTGTAGAGAATGGAACAACTATTGATAAAATATTATTATTGGTGACCTCCTGAGCGCAGACCAAGCCTTATGAGCTGGAATTCGCTGGTTCCAATCAAACTCATGTGACATGCTGAGTGTGACCAGGAGAGCACAGTGGTGGTGCACAATTCACAGTGTGCCTCCTGGGCTGGTGGGGGAGAGGAAGATCGGCAGGGCTCCTCTCTCTGGAGTCTCGGGCGCCTCCTGTCTGCGTCTCGGGCGCCTCCTGTCTGCGTCTCGGGCGCCTCCTGTCTGCGTCTCGGGCGCCTCCTGTCTCTGTCGCCTCCTGTCTGCGTCTCTGTAGCCTCCTGTCTGCGTCTCGGGCGCCTCCTGTCTGCATCTCGGGCGCCTCCTGTCTGCGTCTCGGGCGCCTCCTGTCAGTGCTGTTGAGAGGGTTGTTCCCCTCTTCTTATCGGCACTTGGTGATATTCAATGGATTTGTTTGTTTTTCAGCAATAATAACAAGGGTGTAAGCAAGGTTGTTATAATTTAGAGAGGACCCCAGCAAATGAAATCATTATTACACAACCACTGGATTAGCTTACTTTTTACATGCTCATTATATGAATTAAAAGTTTTTTTTTACTAACTTGTAGCCTGTCTTGACAGTGACTGCAACATACGTTCACTTAGAGAATCACAGGGAGCAGGTCGTTTCCCTCACGCTGATGCAGGCTGATATTTGCAGTGTGTATGAAAACACAGTTATTTTGGGACCACGTCCACTGAAGCCTAACTGTTGCTATACAGCACTTGTGACGTGAAGAGCTTCACAAAGGTGTATATCTGTTCTTCATGTCATGGTTTTGTGTGTGTGTGGTAAGGGGTTCGAGGAAGGATTTATTGTACCATGTAATATAAATTCAATCATGCAGCACCATTACAGACACCTGTGCACGATGGATATTTTTATTCATTCTTTTTAATGCAGTATTCATATTCCGTTTTTACAAGCAAGAGCTTGAAGAAAGAAATAGAAAAAGTAATTCTTGATCCCCAAACCTTGGGCCATTGCAGGGTAACTGAGCTGTCCCACAGTGATTTCTGTATGAAGTGTCACAGC
>JAOYSI010072275.1:0-12841 GCA_025775065.1 Hiodon alosoides
CCCCCCCCCCCCCCCCCCCCCCCCCCCCCCCCCCCCCCCGCGCCCGCGCCCCCCCGCGCGCGCGCCCGGGCGGGGGGAGAGGGAGAGGGAGAGAGAGAGAGAAATACAGCCTTTCTCTTGTATTCCACTTCAGCATGTAATGGCTCCTCTTCAGACTTGCCCAGAAGAGGTGGAATGGTGTTATTAGCTGCAAAGCAAACAAGCCACGGCTGGAACGTTCGCCTTGCAGGACCCGAAAGGATAAAAACTCCAGCCAGTGAGCGTTAGACCTTCCTGCAGACCGGGCTTCAAACTCTGCTGCATGCGTCCAACTCTGACAATGCCACACACACACACACACCCAGGATGGATGACATGAGAATGCTTCCTATCTCCACAACCTCGCCTTATGAATGAAAAGGACGCAGGAGTCGCAGGGGCTAATGGTGGGTACAGAGATTGAGGGAGAGGGCAACACAGGCGGCGGTCACTGGATTAAGACCGCAGCCAGGAGTCACACACGCTCCCAAGCTGTTAATCTGCTTCAAGGGCCCCTGCTCAAAGGCGGTCTCCCTGAGGCAACTACAGCTGATTCCCTCATGGGGAACGCTCTATTGCCCTAATGCTGTAGCGTTGTAATTCAGTAACGTTGTAACGCTGTAACTCTGTGATGCTGTAACCCCGCGGACCTCCCCAGGAAACGTTCGATGATCTTAGGAAGCCCTGCTGGGTCATATGAGAAATGAAACCCCAGGAACAGGACAACGCCTATAAAATTGGGTCAATAAATAAATCAACTGTGGTTTCTGTGCCAAAAAAAACCACGTGCCCCTCCGGTGAAGAGGATTTGCCCATAAAACTGCCCTGTGAACTGCGCACTGTAAACTGTTGTGTCCACACTTTATGGGGCGAAGAGTCTCAGTTAAAGTCGCGTTGCAGGAGCAGCTGCTTCTCAAGCATGTAAGAAATAAACGTCTGGGATGCATTGTTTTCCGGCTTAATTCTATCCTGGGCTTAAAGATTAAGGGCGGATGGTCTTCGCTCGCCTGTCCGGGCAGACAGGAAAACGTCAGGCCGTTCCCGTGCTCAGTGTGAAAACAGCCCTGTTCCCTGGTTATCTGGCTTCCAGTTGGCCTCTCCTCCCTCCCTCCCTACCGAAAAGCCAACCCGGAGACGGGCCGCTCCCTTTAATGCCTGATCCCACCAATGTATTTCCCAGGAGCAGGGGCAAATAAAAACAACAGATGTGGGATGATCCGGGGAGCCCGCGCTTTACAGCATCGTTTTACAGGCTTATTAGAGCAGGGATAGCTGGCTGCCAGGATCTGGAGCTCCTTCATCACCTTATTAAGCCATGTGCTAGGCCACTGGTAACACTCTGCCGGCGGCCCACACGGCACAACGGAGCCGCTCGTAAATAAAGGTAATGTCCACCGCCATTGGGTACGGAACTCGGCCAGAGAATGAAACAGGCGTCGCCCCAGGGAATTTCAGACCTACGAGTTCAGCCAAGCCGGGCCCAGAGAAGATCGCTGAACAGTGGCGCTGTCATGCAGTCGTAAAAAACAAAGCGCGTCCCAACTGCGAATCAGGTTATAAGCATTAAGCTTTTCACATGAAGTTATTCCCAGGGCAGACTATCCTACGCAGATAGACACATGGGTCTCTCACAGCAAAGCACAGTGAGTTCAAATAACAGGCAAGAAGCTGTTTTTAAAGGCTTTACAGTTAACTATATTTAGCCAAATAATAATTGGAGATAATTGCATATTTTGTGTTAAATGGTTATGTTATGATAATTTTTGATCCATATGTTATAATCTTTTAATCATCAGCACCTGTGGCTAATATTAATCGTGGTAATAACAGTGGCAGACTAGCATTACAAATCAGAATTTATGATTGAAAATTATTATTATTAATTATGACTGACTGAAAGGAGCAATTATGATTATGTCTGACAGAGCAGGCAACTGCTGCCCTGCTGTGGGCAGGGAATTGCAAGGTCATTGATGTAGTCATTACAGTCGCTGGTTGCTTTAAAAGCAGGGTCCCCTCATATCTCAGTAGATGTCAAGGGATTATCGTTGCCATCACTGAAGGAATTCTCCGGCCTACAGGGCTGCCCAGAGCTTAGTGATTTGCAGTGCTTATCTTTGCAGACCTAGCCAACTTTCACAGACACCAAAAGTCTGCGTTTCGGTCTGGGAGCAGGAGGAGGCAAGCAAAAGTGTTTGTAATGATGCAGGCTACCTCAAAAACGGACACAAACACACATACACACAAACACACACACACACACACTCTCACTCACACACAAACACATAATACCAAAACACACACACAAACACACAAAGACACACACACACACACACACACACATACACACACACACACACACACACACTCACACAGTCTCTCACACACACACAGACATACTACCTCACACTCTCTCTCTCACATACACACACACACACACAAACTCACTTGCAGAAACACTCACACACACACACACACACACACACACACACACATACACTCACTCACAAAAACACACAATACCAACACACACACACAAACACACACACACACACACACACACACACACACACGCACACACACACAAAGAAGCACACATAAATACTCACACACACACTCACACAAACACACATGTACACACTAGCATGCATGGACACAAGCATACGCATGCACAAGCATGGACAAATACACACACTTGCATAAATAAACAAATAGACACACACAAACAAGCACACAAACATGCACTCACACACAAGGACACACATGGTCAAATAGACAAATACAGACACAAGGAAACACACGCTTGCACACACACGCGCACACAGCCACCGATCCCCGATAGCGAAGACTAACGACGGTCTGCCAGACTATCGAGAGTGTGGAAGGAAGACAAAAAGCAGATTAGAACGAGAGGCAGGAGCCGCCACCTCCCACTGCACAGGCACTGATAAACCCGGCAACAAAAATCGGCAGGTCTCCCTCGCGCCCTCCGGCACTGACTGCCTAATTGTCGACACTCACCAATTAATTATCAGCCAAAAACCGAGGGGGGCAAGGGGATGGTGGCGTGGTGGGTGCTCTGACAGAAGTCCATTTCGCCGCCCTGTCATTCCTAGGCGCTTCCCCGACAAACCACCCGAGTACTACCCATTGAAACCTGGAGAGGGTGTTACTGGGTGAGCGTGACCTCTGAACCAATCATATCTGGCTTCCCCAGCACTGCGCCGCTCTCAGGGAAGTGCAAGTCAGAGCTTGGCATTCTCAACCTACCCACTGAACCTATTGTTATATCAACTAAAACCCACTCTGTTTTACGCAAAGTGACATTTCGCATAAACAAAGCGACAGTCTGGTTAGAATGCACATGGGGCAAACATGCCAAAGACAAACCAGTGAGAGTAAAAGCAGGCGTCTTAGCCTGCTCTGCAGTTTGGGTGCCATCCGCTTCCATTTCACGCCCCACGCGGCATCCCGTTAATTCCCCGGCTGGTTAAAGCTCCGGACATTCTGACCCGCTCCCGACCGGGATGGCCGCTGGATTTCACGCCGCTTATACGGGTACACCTCAGGGGGACCCTCGTCCGTACTCACCACTGCCACACAGTCCGAGGAGGACGTAACGCGAGCCAAGCAAAAACATTGAGCCAAATGCACAGGGATTTAGGGAGGTCTGTGGGGTACATGTGGCTCCAGAATATAGGGTTATGGGGTCCTATTTGAGGTGAACCACACATGTGTTCTTTGTGGGATTTATGTATCATATATTTTTCTCTTCGAGTCATGAATGGTGGAAACACAGCGTGGGAACGTGGACGGTCCAAATTATGACCACAGTGATGTGGAAAGAGAAAACGGGATGGGATTGCATGGGGGACAGAACAAGAACCGCCAACAGAGTCCAGTCTAAAGCAGCAACCCTGTTTCCTCAGCGGGATTTTTCCATCACAGAAACCGCTAAAACACTGGCAGCCAGTGGAAATGGTTTCTTCAATTAGTGTACGAATGAAAGCAGGACTTCTAACCGCTTCTCCATAAAAAAAAAGATAATACAATTTAGGTCTCCTGCTGTATTAACTCATCCCCGGTTTCCATGGCAACAGGCTCCTGGCCCAGACACTGCGATGGGGAGGAGAGGCCTCCAAGGACAGACGCACTGGTGCTGGATCTCTGGGCCAATTACACTGCTCCCAGCATGCCAAGGGTTAAGCTCACCAATCATGTCCCAGCATGCAGATGAGGCCCAGTCATGTTTGCTCCCCGAAAAAGAAGAGGTGGTGGACAGGGCTAAATAAACGCAACACGGGGGAATTAGCTAGGGGACACAATGTCCAAAAATCCAGAAGAGCTCAGAATATTTAGCGGCCTAGAGAAAACAGCTTGTCGCAACATTGCTTGTGTGATTCAGATATCCAAATTTATAGTGTGAATATTTTAAGGCAAGGGAGTGTACTCTGAGTTAGACATTTACTTACAGGCAGGCAATTATAAATCAATAGAAAAAAGCATAATACATATGTAAGCCTTTCTCAAACTATATATATATACACACACATAGAGGTATATTGATGGAAGTTTGTTTTTATTTTAGAGTGAGGGCATGAATATATATATGTATATATCCTCCCTCCCCTACCAACAAATAGTCTAACCTTATAATGACCAGATAAAAAAAAAAAAAAAAAAAAAAAGCACAAACTTCATCTTCACTGAATAATTCAGATTGCAGACAGATATACTTTAAATTAAATTAAACAGCTCAGGGGTTATTCTTTATCATTCCATATAAATACTTAATATTATAGCATAGTCCTCAGTAATGACAAATTATCTATAATATAATAATTATCATTATTTGTAGTAATTGATAAAGATAATAGATTCATTTTAAATACTAAACTTTTTGCAGATTCGCAAAAAAATATGCGATACACAATACATTAGTGTGTTTTATTATTATGTTGATTTAATTTTAATAAAATAAAATAATAATAATTCTCATCTTTTAAAAGCATAGGCATTTCATCATATATCCCCTCCTTTTGATTTGTTCCTTTTAATTACGTGTTGGTAACTACTGTCTGTCACTTAACTAAATAAATGACAGCACTACAGACTGTGGTTCGACTGTGGTATTTCAATTTAGCTGTATGCCGCAAATAAAAATTCAGTGGGTGGTTGGTGGGAACCCATAGCCGGTGACAGAGCTGACAAGTGGCAGGGGGAGATGGGTAAAGCATGGCTGGTTATGGAGCTGACAAATGACAGGGGGAGATGGGTAAAGCATGGCTGGTTATGGAGCTGACAAATGGTGGGGGGTTAAGCATGGCTGGTTATGGAGCTGACAAGTGGAGGGGTGGGCAAAGCATGGCTGGTTATGGAGCTGACAAGTGGAGGGGGGGCAAAGTATGGCTGGTTATGGAGCTGACAAGTGGAGGGGGGTAAAGCATGGCTGGTTATGGAGCTGACAAGTGGCGGGGGAGATGGGTAAAGCATGGCTGGTTATGGAGCTGACAAATGGGCATAGCTGGTTATGGAGCTGACAAATGGACAAATGGTGGGGGGGTAAAGCATGGCTGGTTATGGAGCTGACAAATGGCGGGGGGGGGGTAAAGCATGGCTGGTTATGGAGCTGACAAGTGGCTGGGAGAGATGGGTAAAGCATGGCTGGTTATGGAGCTGACAAGAGGCAGGGGGAGATGGGTAAAACTTAGCTGGTTATGGAGCTGACAAATGGCGCCGGGGTAAAGCATGGCTGGTTATGGAGCTGACAAGTGGCAGGGGAGATGGGTAAAGCATGGCTGGTTATGGAGCTCACAAATGGGCATAGCTGGTTATGGAGCTGACAAATGGTGGGGGGGTAAAGCATGGGTAGTTATGGAGCTGACAAATGGACAAATGGCGGGGGGTAAAGCATGGCTGGTTATGGAGCTGACAAGTGGCGGGGGGTAAAGCATGGCTGGTTATGGAGCTGACAAGCAGCAGAGGGGGGGTGAGGAAAGCATGGCTAGTTATGGAGCTGACACTGGCCTGAGCTACAGCGATCGAGGAGCCTGCCTCGTGTGACTGAAATAATCACGTCATAGCATGTCCCGAGTGATACAAAGGAACCTGTGTGACAGTCAGGCGAGGTTCCTGCCAAAGGCCTGGAGTTGGTGAGTACATTCCGTCAATGTGGAATGAACTGCTGAAGCGAGCCCTAACACAGGCTGAGGAGTTATTTTAAGATCACTAACGCAGCACAGTGGTTTTTCGGGTGACGAATAAAATGAAAGATATTTGTCTTCCACTGCTGTATCTCAGCGTTTGAGAATGCAGTCCAGAGGAAGGTTTCCACCAGTGCTGCGTTAACCCTCTGAGGGGTAGCAACTTAGAAAATTGGACTGGACATGTGACCCGAAGGTTGAGGCACGTGTGTTGAACTTTTCACACTAAACCTTACTTAGCCAGTTGTATAAAAAAGAGTAACCAGTACAACTGTGAGCTAAGTAAGCTTCCCAGGATAAGGGAACCACGCCTCGGGAAGAGCCTGCTTCATAATGTGAATCCCCACCCATCCTTTCCATCCCGTCCCCACTGAGAAGCAAAGGTGAAAAGAGAAGACTCCTATCTTTGCAAATTTGGGGGAAAAAACGACTCCTTCAATACTAACATGGTGAGGGGGTTGTTACGTTTTTTTACGCTCTCCCAGTTTCTTTCTTATTTCTTCATGATCCCCTGGACACTGGTTTATGCAGTGAAATTAGCTATTTATGGCCAACAGGGCAAACAATCTTGGCCTTGTGCTCCACAGCTGCATATCCACCAGAAGCAGAATCAAATTAGGCCGGGGGGGTGGGTAGAGGGATCACGCATACAAACCCGGCACCCCCCACAGATGCCATGCCACCTGGATCCCCCCTCCCCCGCCACCTCCACATCGGTATCGGTGGGGTGATCTGCAGTGCAGGGCACTGGGTGGCAGGCAGCCGCAGAGAGACTCAAACCTCTGACCTGTCTCCGGGTAAGATGGATCTGCACATGCCCTGCAGGGAGAACTGAAGTGAAGGAGATAATGTAAGACAATGTCAAATAAATAAATGTAAATAAATGAGCCTGGAAAAAATGTCGGACTGAATCTTCTTCAGTAACGCTAACAAAATATTCCCCTCCCGGCTAAAACTGAAATGGAAATTACAAATTTTTACCGATTATTAACTTAATCATGCATATTATGTTCCTGCTTAATTATGGCTGGTAATTAACAAAACCACTTGAAGTGCTATTGTGTTTTTTTTTACATGTTGCTACTCAAAACTACTGAAGTAAACTATATTTTTAAAATAACGTTAATTCCGTTTCACACTTTTCTGAGTATTAGAACACTAGAGATCTATGTGGAATTTTTGAGAAAGATCAAACAATATGTTTACCCATAGGTTTGATCATCGTTTATTAACATAACCATAGATCTTGATTATCCCTCTACTAACATTTTTACAAAAATAATCACATTTATTGTCGTGGTGACGACAGTGATCACATGATGAGCATGTGAAGCGGGCAGATCATTTTCACAGCTTAATCATGTGATCTTGACCGACCACAGCGATCCAGCCAAATGAACCCACCCCGCCCCTAAGCAAAAATATCCACCAGAGTGGGAAACTGTGACCGTTTGTGGTACTCCATACTAACGGTCTCGCCTTTGCTAACCGGGGCGTCCAGCTGAATCGAACCCTGTTTTGCCCTGCTCGATTTGCCCCAAATGCTGACTGCCTTATGCACACGCCTGCCACAACGTGATGCAACAACTCGAGATCCTAGCTCTGACCGTCCTACTGCTCTATATGGGATAGAAGTTTGGGCAAACTCTTCATCGCGGCTCTTTATGGGTTTTGTCCTGTTGCTTGAGTCTGTTGAATGAGACCTGTAATGCCATCAGTCCTTTTGATACACAAAACAAGCAGTTACGGTATAGAGATTTTTTTCTGTTGTAGTTATTGGTTTTTATAGCTATTACTTTTCAGCCTGTCTGGTTTAGTCTGGTTTTAACCTCTCAAGATTAACCCAAAACCAATTTAAACCAAAGACATTTACCCAAAGGCATCAGCGGCGCTGGAGAATTGTGATTGGGGGAGCTACGGAGGGGGCTGGATTGTTTATTGTAGGTGCTAAAGAAATATTTTTCATCACAAAATGACTGGGAGTTTGGGGGGGCTAAGGGGGGGCTCAGCCTTTTTCAGGGGGTGCCCGCCGCCGTTGCCCAAAGGTACTATATATAGGAAGCATCTGAGATTAAAAGAGTGAGATGCTTGGAAGACTGTCCATACAATAATACAATTGCAGTGTTGTTTGGGAATACAGTTATATTTCAGGTATCGTTCTCATTGTATATGCTTAATAGATTAACACTGTAACAGTCAACCACCGTTTAAAGGCACTTGCAGGGGAGGAAAAAGCAGGATTATTGCATCAGCAACAGTCAAAGCTTGTTTCAGGTAGCTGCAGGTCTGATCTTTTGTTTTGTGTCACGTTAGTCTTGAGCTCCCGATAAACAGGGGCAAACAGCATGTTGCTGTGCGGCTCTCTGGAGACAAAGACAGCAAGGATCCCGTCGTTGTTGCTACAGTCCACCGCGAACGGCCTCTCCGCCGAGGAAGTCGCGGCCGGGTCCAATTGCTCAAGACCATAAACAACGGCGACGACAAATGAGGGAAGCGCCCCTGCCGTCCATTTGCGAACTCCGCAATTTTGCCAGGGCGGTTTTCCGCGGAATGCGAAGCCATTGTTCTGCTCCGCATTCGCGTCAGCCAGCAGTCGGTCTGTGTAATTAAGGGGGATCCATGAAAAGGGGAGAGCTGGCGCAGTGGAAATGGGGGGAATTAGCTCCGGCCCACCGGCTCCACTTCCGTAACCTGACAGATAACGCCCTTCTCACAGGCATCCTTTTCCAACAGCTCGGATGCACTGGGGTTCCGGGGATTCACCTCTGAGAACTGTTTCATTACCGCCAGTATTGCTTGCTGCGTGTGTGTCGCAATTGAACCCACAGCTACTTTATTTATAAGCAAATAAGTGTATGTAAGGCGCCTCGCACTGGAGGTACGTCATTGCCTCAGTAGTGTTGTTTTGCAACTGTACCATCAATACTGAACTTAGCGCCATAAAACAGATTTATGTGGTAGAGATACAATACCACAATGGCATGAGCAGTCCTCGCCTCCTGTGCATTTCTGTTTCTCCTTTTGTGAAACCTGCTTTATGTCTGTGTGTATTTGGATGTTTAGGAGACCATAATGTGGACGTATTGGGTCAGAGGGACCCCGAAGGGCTCATCAGGCAGTACTGCAGTAGGCATGGCAGGCCTCTCTCTGCCCCCCCGTCCCGTCCAGTCCCGTCCCGTCCCATCCCGTCTGGACATCCCCAATGGACCTTCTTGGACCCCTCCAGACATCTGACCTTCTCCTCTCTGCCTGCTTGGCAAGACCTAATACCACCGCCATGCTCCCCATTCAATACTAATTACATTTATACACATTGCATATGTCTACATTTATTCCATATAAATACCCAGAGCATGAATGCATAACTGGGAGTTGATTGATTTTCCAATAAAATCACTATCATCAAAATAATAAAAAAAGCGTTTGGGCTCATTTTCCATTACAGCATTGCACAACATCAGCCAACAGTTAATGACAAGCAGTTGGGCTTGTGCATAATTTAACAAGAGGCACCTTCAGTCAATTATCCTCCGACTACTCCTTTTTGCCCCCGCCCCCCCTCCATGCACTCCGGTGTAACAATGCCAAGACGTGGACACAATGCAGACGCTCTGGAGCTGGCTCTGCCTCCTAAATGAGATACTCCTCAGAGCTTCGATTGCTCCTTTTGATCTGCGATGATACAGGAAAGGAGGGTGCAAATCATTTCCCAGGCGGCTGGCTATGGGAACTGAGAGAAGCGGAAGGCAGGTTGCAGAGATGAACTTGTTTTGTACCCATCTCGAGTGCTTTTCTGCTAACGCTTCGGTGCGCCCTGGAAATTATAAGTGCAGACCGTCTCTGTTGAATTAATGGAGTGACCACCAAATTAGCAGGGTTTGCCCCCCACGGTACTGCCCTCCCCACCCCACAAAACCAGCCTGATTTCCTACATAGTTTTTTATACCACAGATGCCATGTGGCCAGGCAGCCAGAGTAACGTGATGAGAGAGTGGGGGAGTCTGCTGGAAAGAGCTGCTGGCACGCAGAGTGGTGCTGGATGGAGGGGGGGGGTTACAAGCAATGCCCCCCCCCCCCCCCAACCCCAACCCGCGCAGGGCCACCTGGATGTGCATTTGCCTGACGCAATCCTAGGCCTCTCTGCAAAGAGCAGATACCATTCACCAGTCCACCTGGAGGGGGGCCACGGGGAGGAGGGGTGGAGGGTGGATAGGCGGTGCGAAATGCTCTCACCCAAAAACCTGTATTAAAGGATGCCAGAACAAGATCAGCCCCCACCGCCAACCTGAATGGAACCACACTATAGGGTTTTTTCTCCACACCCGTCCCTATCGCAAGCCCACCAGAAACTTAATCCAGGTCCGGCCAGGATAGATTAAGGGAAAAGCTCTCAGCTAGGGCTAATTTAAATACTTCATTGTAAAACACTAGAAATATCACCACCAATGGCAGCTCAGACTGCGAGAACACGATGCATTTTATCCAAGATTAATTGGTACACTCTGATGACAGGCACCCCAGTTGTATCCAAGGGCTGGGCGGGACACAACAAATGAGATAACCAGAAGTCACATTCCTTTATCTAACCCTCTCCTTCCCCTTGCATGGCGTTGAAGCACCCCATCGCAGCCCACAATCATACAGGCATCCAGTGGGAGTGGTCCCCAAAGATTCTATGGTTTCCTTTAATGGTGGGCAGGGCAGGGCAGCTGGTGGGGGAGGGGAAAGTCTTTTTACAGGTTTTGTCCGACTTCCCCGTTTGCTGGATCCTTGCTGTCCGGTTCCGTCGGATGCCTCCAACCGGCGAGCACCAAACCAGAATCCATTCCAAATTTAAAAATACTTTCTCATTATTTTCATCCGGTGCATCACGCCCTGTTCCTGCTGTATTTCTACTGTGCTCCATCTTTTATTGCCTTTCTAAACATTTCAGTATACTCTATTTATTAAATTATATAAGTGGGGTCAGTGGTTTTAAGCGTAAAGAGTGATTCAAAATGGAGAGCTCCTAATTATGTCAGCAAGCTGCTGAAAATATGCCTTAGTCATCCAGTGTATTGGGCGTACACTTCCTTTCCAGGGTTTTTATTTCTTAAATGTCGACCAGATTGATGTGTCAGAGGCTAAAATACTCCGCCTCACCATTAGAGTCTGAGGCTATGGACATTTTAGTGTTGATCGTATCTCTCCCGAATGAATTTGTTTATCTGTTTTAACCAATGCTATCGGCGGACATAACCACAACTGGCCGGCAAACAAAGAGAGAGCGGTCATTAATCAGCTGCTGACGCTGCGTTGGAGGGCGCCTCTGCCGGGATTTCTCAAGGACAGCTCGACTGCGTGGGGTACACCAGATGCTCAAGAGGACGCGGCGCCTGGAGGTGACCCGGCGGTGAGCGATTTAGGGGTTCGGATCGATTCTGTGCTAGAGAGGAGCATGTTGCTCTTTTGGAGGGATAAAAGAATAAAAGGATAAAACACAGCACCTTCGCAGCCCTGCGGTCTCAAAAGGCCATCAGAACCGGGCGCGAATCGCCATTGTTGACGCCTATAAGTTGGCTAGAGACTCTGAAGTCAGCCTTTCTACCCCCGAAATGGACTTCTGTCTCGCAGAAAGAGTTCGATTCTGCAGTTGACTGACTTTCTGCCGGTTCCATTTCAGACTGAAAGCGTTCTGCAGCCAGCAAAAGAGATTATAAGATACGCAATTATGAACATTTCCCCCACTCTCTTTTCTGCTTAACTGCATTTGATAACAAATGAATTAATGAAGCTTTAAAGGACAGCGGGAATGGATCAGTGAAACAGGGAGAGAAAGTGAGAGAGAGCAAAGCACGGGGAAAAGGTGGCAGATTAAGGCTTAATGGCTGTGGAATGATGGTAATTTCGCTATTCTCTCCACCCGCTTGGACTGCGCTAATGGCTTCATTAACACTCGCACTCTCAGGCGTGCGATGCAGGACAGGGCCACATCCGTCTTAGTCACATCACAATAAAACTGCTTAAGCACAATTCTGCTATCTGTCGAGAGAGACGGAGGAGGCTCAGAAACCAGCGCCGGAAATCAATAGAAGAACATAAACATGATAAAAGTCACTGGCACTACACAACATCAGCGTTCGGTGACATAAAAATAAAAAAAAGCTAAAAAGAAACATAAAATTGAATTGATATCCAGCAAGCATGTTGTTTACACTAGGAGTAATAACTCCATTCCATAAGGTGTAAGAAAGACCTAGCTGGGAAAACAGAAAATGGGCCATAAATCACCGGATCCCCATGCCATCCCTTCCCTCCTGAATTAATGACGTTTTGCATTGAAATCCGAATCCAATGTCCATTTCTGCTTAGCTACACCGCTGACGCCCGTGTCTGTTTCCTCCTAGCTACACCCCAGTCGCCCATGTCTCTTTCCTTCTAGCTACACCGCTGTCACCCGTGTCTCTTTCCTCCTAGCTACACTGTTGTCACTGTGTCTGTTTCCTCCTAGCTACACCGCTGGCGCCCGTGTCTGTTTCCTCCTAGCTACACCCCAGTCGCCCATGTCTGTTTCCTCCTAGCTACACCGCTGTCACCCGCATCTTTTTCCTCCTAGCTACACTGCTGTCACCATGTCTGTT
>JAOYSI010072276.1:1426-21759 GCA_025775065.1 Hiodon alosoides
GGCTTGTGGTGCCCCTCTGACTCTCTGGGCTTGTGGTGCCCCTCTGACTCTCCGGGCTTGTGGTGCCCCTCTGACTCCCCGGGTTTGTGGTTCTCCTCTGACTCTCTGGGCTTGTGGTGCCCCTCTGAGCTTGTGGTGTTCCTTTTACTCTCTGGGCTTGTGGTGTTCCTTTTACTCTCTGGGCTTGTGGTGCCCTTCTTACTCTGGCCTTGATACGCATCTTGTCCTTGCAGCATGAAAACAATCCCAAGCATCAAAATTCACAAAGCAATGGTTGATAGGAACTGGAACATTGCTTAAGTCAGATTAAAAACTGATCGGAGGGCCTTCTCAGTGTGATCAATGCAAAAGGACGCTGTACAAAGTAAAATTTAAAGGGGTGCAAATGATAAAATTCACAGGGTTGAGCTAAATCACATTTTTTTTTAAATGACTGCCTCAGACAGTTCCTTGAACCTCCTTGTAGGCACAGTTCTTATTCCAAATTTACTTTTCAAATCATTCAACTTGAGATCATACCGCATCCATAGGTAAGAATTTAACAATGTTCTATCTCTCTATTTGAGCTATCATTTAAGGCATCCTAGCTGCAGGACTGCATCAAATCCAACCACAGCAACCAATAGATTCTTAAGACTGGACTCCAGCCATCTGGGCCACCAGATCTCAGCATCCCCACTGCTCGGCTGGGAGACGTTATTCCATCCCCGAGTGCTCAGTCATGGGTGAAAAACCTAACAATGACACCCATCTCCTTCACTTGTGAGAAGGTCATTAGTTGTTTTCACCTTAAACTCAATATGATGTTAGTAGCAGGGGATGACAAATACAGGACACAGGGCAGGTTTTTAAATTGAGTCAGAGCTACAGCAAATATGTTCACTATGGTTTCCACGGTTTAGGCTGTGGGTAGCACATTGCATTGCTGACCAATAGTATGACACAAATGATAAGTTTGCTGGTTTAATGGGACAGACGAATAGATGGGGTCCTGTCCTTTGTCCTTGCAATGCCCTTGCAGTGTCCCTGTGTTGAGTTTGAGTTAGATGTCGGAGTGATCAAGCATGTATGTGTGAGGGAGCGTGACCAAGAGCGGGTGTTTGTGAGCATGTTTGTGAATGTAAGTGTATTCATTTTAGCTTGATTGTGTGAGTGTGTGTGAGAATGAGTTAGCATTTGCCATGCAAAGTATGTCCTGTGACATATGAGGAATACAGAGGGGCACACCTGCTTTTACACCACTGCCTATTCGCACAAATATCTACACATGCACACACGCAAATATGCCTAAATAGTAACTAATCCAGATTTTTATTTTCAAAACTGGAGAACTAGCTGACAAATCCCAGTAGATTTCTGCTGTTCATATTTCTTCAAAATATGGGTGTAATGCTCAAAAACAATGTAACCTGTACCAGAAATCAGCTTAATCAAGACTGAGATCTTAAGTAATTACTTCTGTCATTGGGACAAAAAAAACAAAAAAAATATTAGAAAGTTTTATAAACTGGCAAAGTAATTAATAACAGTTAAAAACACATTTAGAAATTGCATTTAAGCAACAGTCTTACTGAAATGAAATGGCAGAAAGGTTACAGTGTTTAATAAAGTCTATTTATTGTGAAGCCATTCACAATATTGATCACTTAACAACACCGGTGCTTGGAGCTTGGCTGATTAGTCGTTGCTTGATTGGTTAATTAAGTGTGTACTGAAGAAGGGAATCTGAAAAATGGCATCAGTGGGTTCATTAATATCATATTCACATTTGATCCAGCATACCTCTGCAATCAACATTACAAATTGATTCTGGAAAGGTGGGCCTTTCCCAAGCAAGCACTGCAATTTGTGGGCTGGAAAACTGTCTTACTGGAAGAGTGGTAATTTTGAATTTTGCTGGCCTCTGGAAGCCTTCATTAGACAGTATAACTACGTTTTCAGTTTGAATGCATGTAATAAAACGTGGCATTTAGAGAGCCTTCATTAAAAGGATTAAAGGAGTGCCAGTGATATGAAATGCATTTTGTTGGATTTATGCTGGGTTGAACTCTTTTTTTGGATAAGAGTGAGAGAGCAGAAGTTAGCATTTGCTGATTCAGGGGCACATTTGCATATGGTCCCAAATTCAACTTTTCTCATATGTTTTCGGTGAATCCTTGAATCGGGTAAAATGTATAGATGTATATAGTACATTTTAGCACACACACACACTCACACACACACACTGGCATGCACACACAGGCACACAGTGTTCCGTGGCTGAGCCCTGTTAAATCAGTCACGGCTAGTTGGGTCAGTACCTCCACACAACAGACCCATATTGTGTGATCATGACCCATGGACTAACTACACATATCTGCTGAAACATTTCCCTTCACACTTTTCTGGTTTATGTTTGTTGCTAGACAGTTCCAACCAGGGTTTCAGTTCTGATTTCTGAGAAGCCGACTGACTAGGGTGTTGCCTCTGTCAGCTCCAATCATTCAGTCAAACCCTGATTCACAAGCCACTGAGGCAATTCATATTTTGACCCTAGATTAACAAATAATAAAAAAATGGAAGGGATCTGAACTGATTATCTGGGTAATGGGTAATATTACTAATCGGGGCACTACCTACTCTTTCTCTATATGACAACCAAAAACTTGTTTCTACTCCGATGATTATATAAAATTATAAATTGATTCCCAGGGGCGAGTGTGAAGTTCACACACACACACACACACAACTAGAAAAATGCAAAAACACAAACACTTGCACACACATACAAACACACTCAAACACAAATGCGAGCGTGCATGCACACCCATAGATTCACACATACACTTACAAACGCATACAAACACACACAAATGGACACGTGCATGCACTCAAGCCTGCAGAAAAACACACATATTGACAAAAACACACACGTGAACACACATGCAAATGTGCACACGCACATGCTCACTAACACTCACACGGACACGGATGCATGCACACATACACAATGAGGAAACCTGCTGACGGCGTGAGAGAAAGAGTTGTAGCTGACAGGATAGAATTGAGCTTTTAAACAGGGAAAATAACAGCAGGAAAGCAGTAGAAACTCTAAGTCTTTCTCAGTCAGATAATATCAGCATCAGGTTAATGGTGTCTTCTAAGTAATTACATAATTACCTTTATCTCCTTTCCTAAGCCCTGTCAGTGACACCATGCTGCTGGTCTCCTCTCACATGGCAGATGTCCTTAGGCCTGGAGTTGTCTGTAGTTCTTCTTCCACATGAAGGTTTCTTGTTTTCCTGGACGGCACATGTTGTTTAAGCACATCTGGGTTCGGCACGCACCGCTAAAAGGGATTCCAGCCTCATGTGGTAGGAGCAGATTGGCATTGATGGCCAACCTGAACCGGTGTACCTGAAGCCCCACTGGCTAAATGCCAGTGTAGCAGAGGAGGAAGATTAAGATTAGCTGAAGTGCTTCGGCGTGGGGAAGCATTCGCAGGTTTACCGGGGACACATCGTTGTTGCCCCACATGGAGACAGTCACCAGCTACTAAACAAATTCAATAATCACATCAGTTAATTAGTAAAATAGCCACACATTTAATTTTATCATGTGATGGAAGCATTTTAAAACCGATTGTATTGCATGGTTCAAACAAAATGAACCATTTTTTCTTCAGAACTTGTTGAGTGCACACTCAATTGACCATTAAGTTCTCAAAGCTGAGTTAGCCAATTACTCTCAAGAGTAACAACCACAGGCTGCCTCGACTCATCCACAGGCTGCCTTATCTCTTCCACAGGCTGCCTCGGCTCATCCACAGGCTGCCTTATCTCCTCCACAGGCTGCCTCGGCTCATCCACAGGCTGCCTCGGCTCATCCACAGGCTGCCTTATCTCTTCCACAGGCTGCCTTATCTCTTCCACAGGCTGCCTTATCTCCTCCACAGGCTGCCTCGGCTCTTCCACAGGCTGCCTTATCTCTTCCACAGGCTGCATCGGCTCATCCACAGGCTGCCTTATCTCCTCCACAGGCTGCCTTATCTCTTCCACAGGCTGCCTCGGCTCATCCACAGGCTGCCTCGGCTCATCCACAGGCTGCCTTGACTTTTTTCCAGGCAGCCTCATTTTTTTTTAAATGGCCCTGCAAGCATGCTTCCATACAACATTCACCAGAATGCAATTGAATATGTACTCTGGATGTCATCCTACTTCAAGGCCAGTAAAGCACATTAAACAAAATATGAAAATAAGGAACTTATATGGTCTTCCATTTGAAATTATGCACAGACCACAAGTTTGCAGATGTTTGACCTTTACACACCTCATACCATGACAATTCGAGGGGCCAGGTCAAAAGGCACGCTTTACATACAGATAAAAAGCACCCTTCTTATTTGAGCTATTTTAGCTATTGTGGACTATGCCACAAAACATTAAGCAACAAACCACTTTGTTTAACAGGGGATCATGGGATGTTACTCCATTCAAATTTTTCCCATCATTCAATCGTCAGTTTTTTAAATAAATTAATATAACATTAACTAGCACGCTTCAAATGATTTCGGTTGATGTTAGCTTTCGCCTTCCTAGTGCTTGACGAGTAATCACGCGAAACAAATATGCAATCCAGATCGGTTGTAAACAACGTATTTTAACATGGTTGTTTAATGGGCAAAGAACCAAAACAACAGGTTCCGTGTAATTATTATTATTATTTTTTTAATTAATTAATTAATTAATTAATTATTTTTTTATAGTGAGGTCCTTACTTGTTCGCCTTGTCTGTCTTTTTCAAGAATCGCCCCAACGTTTGTTATACCATATAGTCGGTTTACAAAGATATTCTATTTCGGTCAGAATATGGGGCATATTACAATGACCTTTAGAAAACTTTAATTAAAAGACCTAAATCATTAAAAGACCTGAGCACTTCTGTTTTTTCTATATGGCCTACACCAGTGATTTTAGGGTACAGAATAGATCGATAGAAATTGATTGTTAGAACACATACAGAAAAGGACGAAATAAAATAAAATAAAATAAAATAAAAGATGTCCTAGACGAACTTGGTCGAAGAGGAGATGCTGACAATATCTGCATATTCCGCTAATGTTGAACAACTGTATTGCGACCCGCGGTGACTAGGAGCTGTTCCTTCAGCACTTCGCCATAGTGTAAGTCACGCTGCACACGGCAGTTGTTCACGTTGCCCTTTTCTCTCACGGTTTGTTCTGGTTTACACGCGATACCTTAACTGACTGACGAAGTGCAGGCGAAAATGAATAGTTTTCAAATGCGTTCATTAAAATAGCGCACCATTCAACATTAAAACCACCAACTAGAAAACAACAATTTATAGTATAGTGTGTTATAGCCTGTATCAAATCAATGTTACTGATTATTAATTTTCGGTATGTCAGAAGGGTTTTTATTATTCCCCAGAAACCCGTAAATAATACACAGTGTTTTGTCATTTGCGATTCGCGGGTGGGTAAACGTTTTGATTTGGTCGAAACCCGGCTTGTAAAATATCACCGTTTCCCAACTATTTACCGTTTTACCAACTATACTCATATGCATAAAACTTTACGTTTTGATATTAAGGTGATCGTACCTGACGCCACCAAACCTGCAGAATGGTCATTAAATGAAAAAAGCGAAGTTTTTTCAATGAAATACACGACACAGACCAGCGTCTTACTGTCGTCCTACCACTAGAGGTTGTTCAAATCCTGCAAAGTAGATCAACTCGGAAGGAAAGACAAGCAGCTGTTTTATTATAATTGAATTCCGGTAAACACAAACAACTTAGTAATTACCAAAACAATATTATATGAAGTATAACGACAAAAATACTAGTTTCGTCCTGCCAAATAGAGAGGGGTCTGTCAATAAAAAGTTGATTCATGATGCAGAGGGTTTATATAAATTGTTTATTTGAGATTGAATGACTCTTTATTTCTTCCACCATTTCCCATCATATATTTGAGCATTTTATCTTTCATTAAGAAAATTTGCAACCACTCTGGTAAAAGACCTCATAAACTCAGAAATTAGCTCATAAATTATAAACATACTTTCCAGTGAAATCTCAAGATGATTTGCTAAACGTTAGAGATTATAGGGTTAACTAAGTTTTTAATATCATGGTGAGTACGGCTACAAACCAATAAGATGCTAATTAGCTAATTAGACTTTCGTATTTGTTTCGCTTGCACCCTAATCCTGTCCCACAGCTAAACTCTGGATCGCCTGGCAGGTTAAACAAAGGGTTGGTGAATAACACGTTTACGGGGTACAATTTGCTACTACAGAACGCAACACTGAATTTCAAATAAAATTCATAACCTCTCAGGACTAATGGCATCTAAAAAATCACAACAGACGGGACGAATCACATCTTATCATATGTCAATTAAGTTTCGTTTTGAATAAAAAATATGATTCCAAATTATCTTTAAAATCTTATCGAGGTGCCACTTGACCGAGAACCTTAATTCATGGACACACGGTTAATACAGCATTTCCCCACGCGTTACGCGATTTTTTCTATGGCTATATCCAGAAAATATTATATCTGTGATTTACATTAATATGAAAAGCAGAATTTTAAATGGAGTATTTTGAGCGTATTTACTCTGTCGTTATTTCCTCTGATAATGTGAACTATATTATTAATTGATTTATAGACAGATAAGTACTTCATTTATTTGCAGAAATTATAGTTGTTTCTTAATTATTTTTTAACAACTTGCGTTCGCAGAGCGGTATGGTCCATCTATCGATGCTGTCTTATTAAGAGTAGTTTTCAATCCCAAACAGCCTGCCAAACATTTATAAAAATAATCTTGCGATGCGTGACGTAGTGCTGTGGTTGTCGCATCTATTTAAAACACATCTTAATTCAGCGCCGCGTGAGGTCCGATTTACTTCGTCTTACGAAGCCAAAGTGACAAAGTGATTTCTCAATTAAAGCAAACGTCACAAAAACCGTTCCAGCCTTGGAAATAATGAGTATACCGATTACACTGAATATCACCTGGCCAATACATTATTAAATCTAAATAGAATAATTAATCTATAAACAAATAGACTTGGCAAAAAATAGACTTGGCAAAAAAAAAAAAAATTAAAAAAAAAAAAAAAAAAAAATATATATATATATATATCAAATTTCACGTACGGTTCAAATATGACAAGTTACGGAAAGTTAGCTCCTCCCGGATAGCATGTGTTGTAGATGTGATTTAGCTAAAGCGATTTCTCTGTATTAAACATTCAAAACACCTCTCACTTAGCCCACTCAGATAACAACGGCCGTTTTCAGGAAACTTTAGTGAATGGACAGCACAGAGAAATTAATCGTCACAGTCAGCACATATTGATCTCAAGTTGAGATTCTCAACTCCTTTTGATAGGCACAGAATGATTGCTAATTGCAGCCTGTACAATACGCACTGAGTAGCCTACATTCCAATGGAATTTACATAACTCACTAAACATTGGGTTTATGTAATTATAATAAGCCCATTTACTTACTAGCTCACAATTATATGCATTCCCAAGTAAAATAAATTAAAAATGCGGGCAGCGAAAAAGGTTACAACATCCATTCAGTAGTCTATAGCCTATTTGTCATTCGCCATGTATCCCCACATGTCACTATTATGATTGCGATGATTTCGCATACTCAGCTGACATATGCCCAATGAAGCAAATATAGTATTTTATTTTTTATGATTATATGCCATTTTCGTTCTTCAATTGAAAGGTTTCTAGCAAAGACGCGTGAGAATTTCCGTCCGATATGCTTGAACATCGGAGCGCGTACTTATTGTCCACGCCATTTAACGAATAATTAATAACAGACGATGCATGAAAATCTCCAGATCACACATTAATATCTGTCAAGGGGGGATGTGAGGTAGTGCAAAACGGTGTCGGCTAAATACGTTTCAAAAACTGGGTCGTCGCCTTTGCACGCAGAAAACGAAGAGCTGAAGGCTAGTTCGTGGGGTTACGCAGCTATTCTGATTTGTTCTTACCAAGAACAATTTTTTTTCAGTCTACACTAATTTCAGTCTACAAGTATGGATGTTGGACCCATATTGAAAGCGCCCGAACTTCTAAATTCATACTTAGGCATGCAAGCGAATTTGAGGCGTGGGGATGACTCCAGTCTCAGTGATTTTTCGACTGACATAGACAATTCGGCTACTGATAAAAATGTCTTATTCACATTAAGATACTTGGCCTTAATGCATTTATTTTAGGCTAATTTAAACTCAGTTTCCAAGTAAAAGCTTTAATTAATCTAACCTGATATAATAAAGTTTAACCATAAATAACCATATTTTCATATGTTATTATTATTATATTAGGCTACAAATGTTTAATACTATTATTTGTAATTTACGAATATTTATTCGATAGCATTTCCAGTTTTAAAACCAACCATTAAATATTCATTTTTTTAAAGAATAATTTTAAAGTTGTGTATTTTATTGTTTGAAAGGCGTCGATTCATGAAATCACTGAAAAATATATATTTCTAAATAGTGCAAATTCTGGTCACGTGATTTCTCGACAAGCTTGCCTTCGATGCCGAAGCTATGCCGTCACGCTAATGTAACATGACTGCTCATCTCTCCGGTGACAAAGCCTTACAGCGGGCCCCAAATCAATAAATGTCTGAGCGATGCAAAAACAACTACAACAGAGAACTTAAATCCTGAAAAACAATTACGAAAGAAAAAGTAAAAATGTCAATTGTTTTCTATTATTAAGTTACGTTTAATTTTTAATCATTTTTAATAAGTAGCTCCTGTTACAGCACACGAGGTTAGTTGTGGGTCGAGGTTATACTCTAACAAGCAATCGCTTCTCTTTGTATGGCCGGCCGCATTTAAACGTCAATAATTAAAATACTTTTATCATATTATTTTCTGCTTTTTCGGCTCTAACTTACTTGGAACTTGAGGTACTGTTTTTATTCATAAATTTTAAACAAAACCATTCACTTACATAATTTGAACAACTATTAATTAATTAATTAATTAATTAATAATATGCGATGCAAGGAAAACTCAAGATCCCGCATTACTATCTTCCTGTTGGAACGTGATGTAGTGTTAGTATATTTTAATATCTTTTAATGATAAATAATTGAAATCATTAAAATGTATCGAGATACACCGACAATAGAAACGAAACATTAGAGCATACATGTGTGTATATTATGCTGAACATCTCGTCTAAAACATGATAATTAACCCAAAATAATCGCGTCAATACAGAACTATTTTTCTGCGTCATATTTACTTTTCACATTGGGGAATGAAGGTTACGCAAACGCTACTCATGTAGATAATCAGAACATGTTTAGCCTAGTTCGGGGTGAAAACATATCTAGTCAGCATTCATTTTTAATGCCCTGAAAGTTCATTTCCAGATGGTTTGTCGCTGTTATTGCCTGCTCTACTGTGTGTTGTTTTATGGTTTTCATTTTTTTTTTTAATAAGAGAAATGTAGTAGGACGCAGCTTAAAGGTCTTGGATGTAAACACATTTAAAAAAAACAAAAAAAAAAAAAACAAAAAAAAACAAAGACATGTTACATTATTTTATTTTTTTAAATTACATGCATAATGAGTACAAATGCGCATAATCTTATTGAATTAACGATAAGTATACTTATTGATTAAGTATAATATATTGTAACAGAATATAAAGTATATTTAGTCATACACAGTGCCCCAGTTTCCCTTCACCTGTTCTTCCTCTAGATATTTTTCTGAGCTCTTATCAGACATGTATATAGCCTAGACATAGGCTTCATTTTGAGTGAGAATTAGAATGACTTTTTCTCCCTTCAACATAGCATATCAGTGATGAATGCATGTCTAGTTTTATTTTAGATATCCAAGCACAAGCAGCATCATTTCCCGTTTCTCTGATGTTTGGCGGGGCAGCAGCACCTGGAGCATTGCGAAAAATTAGCATTGAAATAGATTTAGTGGAAATGGAATCCTTTACATCTTCGCTCGATGCCGGAAGATAATTACACTTTGAGTGAACTGCAGACAGTCAGCGTCTCCCAGGGCCCCACAAAGTTTAATTTGGTGTACAATTGCCTGTACAAAGAAATACCAGGGAAGAGCTGGTAAAAATGAATTCAGCCTTACCAGACAGAACCTTTTATTCTGCTTCACATTATATGTGGGTCTAACATGGAGGAATTTAGTCACAGGTAATTGCAATAAATGACAGAAAGGCACACAGTCTAGATAGTTTACAAAGTGATGCTTGTTTTACAGTATGAAAAGAGAATAGGTGCTTTGTTTCTACTCAGACAGAACGCAGAATGGATTTACTTCAACAACAGCTAGCTAGTGCTCCGGGGCAGAGTTGGTTCTCTGCATTCGTTTATTATAATTAGCTCAAGGCAATACCCACAGGAAATATTTTATAAGGCAAATAATTCACAGCCCCTGAAACCAAATATATGACATAACATTGGGTCTCGATATTTTCTTTAACTCAGATTTCACCTGCGCTGGAGCTGAAAGCCCTGAATGCAGGTCACACGCCTCTTGTCCGACATGAATCTTAGAGGTGCCAGCTATCACACTTGAAATTGAATTGAGGTGATAGTTAAATCAGAAGCATGCACATTGCTGAGGAAATCTTCCTGCAGCGGGACTCTTGGGTTCTTTTCTGCTCGACAAATCTTGCTTTGTCCTTCAGTGCAATCGGTACATTTACTCAATCTTTAACCCCAGATGTGACCAAACGTATGTTTTTTTCTCAATTTAAAATGATTCACTTTGCTTTACCTTTCCTGCTATCCTAGTCTGAGTTTTTTTTACCTCTAGCTGTTGATGTATAATCCGTTGAAGCGCAGGGACAGAACAAACTAGGAGCCTTACTAGTAAAACGTCTGAATTTGTGAGAAGAAAAGCCTGTGGATGGCTTGGTTGGAAATAATAACAGTCAGGATTGGATCGGATTTTAGCATTAATGATATTGTGTTGGAAATGACATATCGCTACAAGAACGACACAAAATACACACACACACACACACACACACACACACACACACACACACACACACACACACACACACACACACACACACACATAATCTCCTGTCTTTTCTTATCAATTAGTTTTGTTTTTGGAAGCCTCTCTTGTAAATTTTCCTCAGTAAAACTGCAGCTGAGAAATTCCTGATTAAACTCTGAGGTTCACGGTAACCTTAACATACACTCTATCAGAGTTACAAAACTTGTCTGGGCTACATTTCACAGGTTCATGTTTCAATTGATAGAAAATAAGACTTAGTTTCTTGTAAACCAATGAGTAAACAAACTACAACTCCGTACCCTTTTCTTGTCAGACCAATGCTGCAGAAGCAGACAAACTGAAAGTGAAGTTCCAGACAGAGGATTTCTTTAAAGGCAGTGGGAGATGAAAGTGGCTGACTGAACTTTTGAGGATTCAGCTCTGCAAAGAGGTTTGTCATTGCAACCGAACTTTGTCACAGAGGACTTACTGTTAGTAGCTTCTTCCAAATGCATCTGGGTTATTTTGTCAGACGAAACTGATCTTGTGGATAACAGAAAAGGGGAAAGGGCATTACCAATTAAGACTTCCGAATATAATGATTTTGCATCACAAGCATGATGTGACTAAATGTTTCTAGATAAAAAATACTCTAGCTGGGTGTTTAAAAGTTTATTTTGATGTTTTCATCTTCATCTGTTACATTTTATAATATGTGAGCACATGACCGTGGAAAAGTTTTCCAATGTAGACATTAGAGTACATGGTAATTGTCATTGTCATTCATAAGAAACACACATTGCTAACTCCCTTACATCACAGATATTTCTCAAGAAATGGAAATGAAATCCCCAAAAAGGGCATTTTTGAATAATGCACCAACTAATGCATCTCTGTAATGCTTGCAAAAGGCAAGCAGGGTCGGGGAGTCATAAGCGTTGGGGAGTCGTAAGCACCCACAGAAACCACTTTTTGCTTAGGTCTAGACATGCAATACAGGGACTAACAATTTTCTGTAATTGTTATTGTTTTTTTTTTTTTATTTGTACACAGAGTTACATTCGGCATAATGGCTCCTGAAAGCCTAATGTTCATAAAGTATTTTACTGGGACTTCTGATGTAGCCACAGTCTAAATTCTGTAATCTTTGCATCTCACCATAATGTCCATATCACTATCTAATAACTACACTGACATGTATGTCATGAAGTAGGTGAAGAGAATATTTGGCCCTGTTTAAATTTACTGCAATGCCTATCCAGAAGCATGACGCAGATAAGGCAGACACACTTTTATTTGATGCAATCCTATTTTGTTATTGTAGATACAAAATACAATTTTATCAAAACGTTTTTTGGATTTTTCTCAGCATCGCTAGCAAGCACCAACAAAACTAATCATAAGGAAGTCCAGTTAGAAGATCCCAGTCGTGGCATTTTATTTTTCTTCGCGACTATTTAATCCAATTAAAAGTGAAAGGGACTGAGAAGGAAAAGTCTCAACGCTGAATTTATGCCATTTTTAACGGTGAATGATTGTGAGATGCGTGCAATAGGCAGGGCCGCTGCCTTTTAAACGTCCACAAGCATGAAGTATCGATGGCATTGTCTTAGAGTGAGGTGTCATTCTTTAAGCCATTATGCGTGTCTGTGTGCAAGTGAATTCTCTTTTTATTTTGAATTCATAGAAGGGAGGCTTAATGATGGAAGATATTTCCGCCCGTTGCGCTTTCAAATACAATTGTGGATCGAACTCAGCCTTGTCACGACGAGCACGAGTGAATTTCTAACATCCAGGACGTGCCTGTCTGTTCTGAACAAACTGCACCCAATCACCCTGGGGGGATCCAGCTAATGTCTCTGCCGAAAGACGAGATGAGGGGCGAAAATAAATCAAGCACATAGCAAGGCTTATTAATATATTACAGAGGCCTATACGAAAAGAGGGAGAGAGAGGGGAGGAGGGAGAAGAGTCCTCTCTTTAGCTTCAACTCCAATTCTTAATACCGATAATAATTAGTCCCATTCTGACATCATGAGACTTCTTAAATGGCTTTTTTACTGGAGCAAAACAAATGTATATTTGTATATATATTTAATGCACCAGACTTCAATTTCAGACATTTAAATATAATCCACTGGAGACCAATCAAGAGTTACCTTGAGGTATCTGATAGTCACTGCACCAAATCAAAATTGTGATCGCAAGGATCTTGATAGACATAGAAAACTGAAAAGAAAAAAAAAATCAACAATATGTATTAAACCCTTGTTGAGTATAATTATAAATTGTATAATTCCATTGCCCTAAAATTAATACAAATTTGTTCTAGTCCTGTGGGTTTTTTAAATTTTTAACCAGAAAATAAAATTACTTTAAATTTTAAAATGACCATAACAACAAAATTAAGTGATTATGACAGAATAAATCATTAAAATCATTTAATTTGCTGGTTGGTATGTTTAAATTTGTTTAATTCACACAATGAATAATCTAAACACTTGATTCCCTGTTTAGACACAATTACATAAAGTTTCACTAAATACATAAAAATAGGCTATAGACAATGGACTGATAAACCATCTAGTCTAGTAAAAGGCTAAATTCCCCCCTTTCTTCTATCTTCAGTGGTACGACAGCAGTTCTCATACAAAATATGATTTCTGAATAATCTGATGCCACCATTAATAAAACATGATTAGTTTGCTTAAAGTATTTTGTAGATCTCCTTAAATTAATTAAGATGATTCCAAAAACAAAACTAAGTAAAAACACTGTGTTGGGTAATTTCTTTTGGAGACATGGGATATTTAAAAATAACTATACAACTGGCGTTACGGCTTTTAAATAAAGCTGGATGATTTCATGTTGGGCTAGGCAAGGCCTGCACCTAGCCAAGCTGCAGCGTCACGCATAACAGAAGTCTTGAGTTTCCAAGCCCTGCTTTCAAAAGCACGGCCACAGTCCCTTAATTATAGCTACACCAGTCACTTCCGGAAAAAAAACAACTTTTTTAAACTCTATAATCAAAATTTGTTTTACTTTCACACCATTACTTTTTCCGCTTTAGATAATAATAATAAAAGAAGTAGTAGAGTTAAATAGCATTTGATTTTCTTTCTAAGCTATTTTTGACACATGAATGTTGTCAGATCTTCAACCAAAACCTAATACAAAATAAAAAAAGACCAAGTTAACATGTAATGGTTTAATATGCGTTTTAACTCCTCCATGCCAAAGTGCTTCAACTCAGTGACATTTATGGGTTTCTGAGCATTAACTGCTCATTCCAGGGCTTGTCACAACATCTCAATTGAGCTTAGGTTTGGAATTTGATTAGGTCAATCCAAAACTTATATTTTAGATCTTGCTCTTCAACCATTCTGATGTAGACGTGCTTGTGTGTTTTGGATCATTGTCTTGCTGCATGACCCAGCTGCACTTCAGCTTCAGCTCATTTACAGAAGACTTGTCACGCTGCAAATTCTTCTCTGCCATTTTTGCCCAGTGTCTTTCTAATGGTGGGAACATTTACACTGACCATAGCATAGGTAATTGAGGCACTGCAAATCAGATGTCCAAGCCTTTGAAGATTCAGTTCAGTCCCAGACATTCTCCATTTGGACAGTGGAGCCAGATAATCTTAGAAATGGTTTTGTAACCCTTCAACAACTGTGTTTTCTGGAGATTTTTAGGAATTTGACTGTGGCATAATGTGCTTGTAATACAGGTGAAGAGAACCTTGGATACTGAGAGCCATAGTGTAATATGCATATCTCAGGGTTTCCTGAGAGCACTAGCTCAAGAACCCGCTCAATGACCTGTGTGCTGATAAGATTTATGTTACTCAGGTTTAAATTTGGCTAGGCTGGTACAAATCAGATTTTCAACCAAAGTTCTCAAACCCTAATTAGCTAACCCTAATTACCCCTTTAATTGTGTTGAGTTAACTAAGGGAGTAGGCAATAACCTTTTCTCAACTGCACGTTAGATTACCTTGCACACAAATCCAATCAAAAAAGCATTTTCCACCCCAAATTGACGAAATCGAATGTGAAAAATTAGCTAAATTTCAGAAAATTCCTATTTTTTCTGGGTACTGTATACATGTGTCTAGCAGAATGTAATTAAGGAAAACACATCTCACAGTATTTGAAGCATGTAATTCACTTTACTCTCTGGTCGCCCCGGCGCTATGACATAACGATAATCCCGAACACAGACACTGATCGCATCTAAAGTAAAATAAACTGCAAAAGAAAGAATCAAATTCTGTGTACAATTTGACTCCGTCTTTTCTAGCATGGACCACGTGTTGCTTTGGTTCATTTGGTCATTATCTATCCTAAAGAAGGCCGCTGGATTTTACACCTGATGGAGTGCCGTGGAGAGCCAAAAGTCATATCGAAAGCAAGTGTTACTTGAACATTTGAGATGTTGTCCTCCGAGTTGAGAACTTTTGACCCTTTGCTGCTCTTTTAGAGATCTGCTCAAAGAAGATAAGCACTTTGTTTCACAGTTGCTTTACGTGATACAGTTGCGTGAATCTTTAATTTATAACGAGTGTTATTCCACGTTTATGTTCCTCGAATTTCCAGATATTGTTCGAACGTGCAATTAAATGCTGTCATCCTACTGAGTAGTTTTCAAGCACAGAATGCAACCTGCATACTTTAAACAGCTCAGTATTACTTCAAAAAGATTGGCATCTAACAATAACTATGTAGCAAACTGTTACACATGACACACCTTTTTTCTGAAAATGAACTGCATTTTTATTTCAACCTCGGTCCATTTACACTTTAGACATGCTTTATATATATATATATATATATATATAGTTATTATTTCCAATGGTAAGTTTAGCGGTTTAAGTTGAACTATTTTGAGACAATATGTCGTCTCTTCAGCAAAACGTGTCATTTTTCGTCGTTTTATAATATGCGTTATGTGAGCAATTAACTTACAAAAATCGTTAAAAAGTGCAATTATAAATTCAAGACCAACGTTGCCATGGAAAAAGCAATATACCTTCGTTCATGAAAGCCTAAAACGAGATGTTAACGAAAGCTGGCCACATGTATCGAATCATGACTGTTTAAGTGGCCCGACGACCACCTATACATCTCTATCAAAATTCACCCACCCGCTTTACAATTACAGAATTATAGCGATGACAGAGGTCTCTCTAAACTTTCACTGGCTCCAAGGACTCCATTTTCCTCAAATCCTGATAAATCGATGCTGGCCAATGTACCCGGTCTCTTTTGTTTATGTTTTATAACAGAGCAGACCCTTCTCTCACTAAGAATGACGTGAAACGCATTCGCCACAATTTCCCTCCCCTTATGATTATTTTTTTGTTTAAAACTTTTTAGAGGGGTCACAAAGACCACTTTACCTGGGGGGAGATAGCAGTAAGATTATCGTTTATTTTCTAGGTACGGCATTACTGGTTGCTAATCCGAATTTGAATAATAGAGTCTGTAATATCACAATCCTAATTTGGAGATGTTGCTCAAGTCTTTAGTGTAAATGTATTAATTCACTCTTTGAATGTTTTTTTTCCCCCGTAGTGCAACCGATTTTGTTAACGGTTATTTTTTTGGTCTGTAAATCATATATTATATTTAAAGAAAATGAAACCCCGGAATTACATCTTTCTAAAGGAATCTTTTGGAGCTATTGTTTCCATCAAGTCGACAGACCGCCGTATGTGGGATCTAAGCCTTCGGTGAAGTAAAGAACACAAATCCGGGTTTGTACTCATACATATCAACCGGAGTCTGTGCGCATCTGTTTATTAGCCGCCTGCTATACATTATCAGTCAATAAAAGTAATTTGTCCTACTAATTTTCTGTCAGTTATATTTAGTTCCCTTTTAAGTAAGGGCAGGCGAACGGCAATATGCAAAACAGGTATATATTCATTTGTCAAAACTTTTGTTTTCACTTGTCCTTTAAATGTTTATTTTTCTTCTAATTTGAAGCCTGTAAACTGATGCATAGCAAAAAGCAAAAGTTTTATCGTCCGTCTCCTTTTCTAAACCCGTTTGTGACAATTGTATCGCAATTAATGCAGACAAAAAGCAAAATAAAATGTTGCGTGTTGCCACATTCACTGTTCTATTTTTCCTATCCTGTTATTGGAGTTCCTGGAGTCCTCTGTGTGGTATAAAATAATTTTGGTTACTTCGAATGGAAGTATTTATCCTACACAACCGTGTTGCACAGCGAATTATGGTGTGTCGGCATCAAGAACAATTGGCAGTGGGGGGGAAAAAAAATAGAACAGACTATTTAAAATATAAGGGGATGTGGCAGCTTCACAGTAAGGCCGGGGACGTTCAATTATCCCATTCCATTTTAAACCTCCTTTCACGCATCTTTGGTAGTGTCGTTTGTCTCCCTACTTTTACTACTTTTCTATTTTATCTGGGAATGCATGCTAGTCAAGTTTATAGGATAGTTTATTAATGGGACCGACTTTCCGCACGTTCCTCCTATCAATTGAAGTCAAGTAAAAGCCTCCCCGATTTTATTTTTTAATAATTGCGCGTTCACACTTATTGCCCCCCCCGTTGAACCCGCGCGGTTCCACTAGAACAAATTATTTGAACAACAAGCTTCGAGACTGGTATTCCAAGTGTAACCTCGAATGTAGACGCTGGGGGTTGCTTTGGAGTTTACTGATGTGTGCCTTAATGGTCACGCACTCAACAAAAGCAAATCGGGTGTGTGGTAATTGCTGGGAAGTCATTTACTTAGGCTACTTTCAGTCGTTCGTTCCTGTGGGCTATGGAAGTGGCGCTGTTTCTTAAGAATCACTGGAAAATACAAAACAAACAAACAAACAAACAAAAAAAAAACTGCACTACAATTCGACGTGTGACGGGGAACCGTTTACTGTATACAACTGCCACTTAGCGGGGACTGTAAATCCCCTCCTTAAATGCGGTGTTAGACACTCGGTCAACACTGCCACGTGGGTAGTTGTTGGTTGTTTCAAGTGCACTTGGGGTATGTTTACAAATGCCCTCAATAGGGATTTATATCCACCCTTTTAATACTTATCCGTTATTGTGATGTCGTAAGGTCGCGGTTGTTCTTCAAATAATCAGAAAATTATTCTACATATTTTTCCTCATTATTAAAATTTCTATTTTAAAAAGAGTTTAAAATAGCGAGCTATCCGACTGAATGTATCGTTCGTCTGTTTCCATGCGGTTTTTAACGGGGTAACGTATCGCCATCCCCACTACTGAGCCAATTGAGCCGGCGAAATTGCCATCGATATCCAATGGGCAGCTTTGAGACAATTCAGTTGCTTTGCACAAGACAATATTTGGCGAGAGAGACGTTCATTTGCATGTGAGGACTGATTAGTGGGTTTGAAAAGAAGGCTCTGGTTCAGCCCCGTTTCCCGCTCTGGCGAAGCGCAGGAGGAAGTGTTCTGCTGGCATATGATGACAGGGGTCGGTTTCCGCTAATGGGCCAGTGAAGAGTGGTGGAGGCGAGGCACAGACCAGGAGCACATACATTAATATACTTGGACCATCCCCAATCAGCATAGGTGTGCTCTCTTTCTCTACTTCTCTGTCTCTGTCTCACCACACTCGAGTGCACATTTTTAGTTCTCCACAGTCCTGGCAACCAATTTTACTGCAACTCTCCGTCACAGGGATTTCAATTTCTTCTCAAGATCACTAAGAAAATCATTTTACCGGAAAGTCTCAAGAATTTTTTGACCCGTTCTCTGCTTTTGCAAATTTTCCAGCAAGGGCTTTCACATCGGCGCAGGATGCCACAGAAAGGTGAGTTAGGATCGCTTATTGACGACGCGTTGTCTTTTAACTTCAAGAAGTCTATCTTAATTCTGAAACTACCAAGAGATGCCATGCAGAGAGGAATGATGTACATATGCTTACGTATGTAATGTTTAAAACAAAAATAGGTGTATATTATGTTAGTAGTAGACTCATTTACGCGAATTGTAGTATTATCTGGAGAAAATCAATAGATTTAATTAAAAATCTTAAAACTGTAGTATATTATGTGTTCTCTATAACATTTCTGCCTTGCTTAGAGTTGCAGTCTGGTGTAGTTGTATACAGTTCTAAGAGGTTTATATTGCCGTCCCTATTAGTTAGGCCTGTATGTTCCAACAAACACGAATTTAGCTGGGTTTTAAGATTTATCCATGTGAATTTATGACAGCTAAGAATACAAAGTCACATTAGGCCAAGACATCGATCAGTACAGAGAACGGAGACGCACTGACCCGTTGAGGAACCGTGTCAGGTTGAATCATACCAGCGGCCGACTCAACCGAGACACTTTACAAAAGCATAGCGAATTTCGCAGTCCCCCCCCCCTCATTGGAACTTCTTAGCTAATTGCCGATTCGGTAATTTTGTCAGAATAAGAGCGGCGGGAAAAAAAGACAATCAACGTAATGTTTGGTAAAAAAACAAAAAACAAAACATGACGGGTTCGCTATATTAATTGTTGTTCGTTGTTCAGCACGTATATGTTGAGATAAAACTGATACATGTTTTTGAATATTAATTATTCACTGATTTAAACAAATGCGTTAATGTAAATAAAATAAAGTTCTGACATGTTTCAAATATGGAGTGTGTATATATTTTTAAATTTGTAATAACAATAATGCAGGTTCATTTGGAAAAATAAAATAAAATTCTTATAAAGAAACATTTATCATTTTGTCAACCAAATATTACCAACTTTTTCATAAATTATTCCCAGAAAGTACTACTGAAATCCATAATGCAATGAAAATTATTTGTGATGTAATTACGTAGTTTTTATAAATTCGTAATGGCACATAGATAAAAAAATAAATAAAAAAGATTTTAAAATATGAACTGTTTCCTAAAACAAATGTAGCTATAATCAAAACATTATATGTATGTTGTATTTGTCGTCTGCATCCCAGAACTAATTAGGAAGGCTTAATGTCCCGAATGGGGTCGCCAATTAAAAATGGGAAAGTACGGCAGACTTGGCCTAAATGGTGCTAATAAACAGGAGGACTGCAATTTACCTTGGAGAAATAATTTTTTGGAGCACCTGTTGGCACTTTAGACTAGTAGGGTGCAATACGTAAAATATTCGCATATAAAATATTACAAACAAACACGGTTTAATTAGGGGAGATGGATAATACTTCTTAATAGTTTCTTTATACACACACACACACACACACACACACACACACACACACACACACACACACACACACACACACACACACACAC
>JAOYSI010072277.1:10547-21758 GCA_025775065.1 Hiodon alosoides
CGGAAAAACGAGTGACTTTACAGCAACATCCTGAAGTGAATGGGTTCCAATGGCAAGGCTGTCTGTGTTTGTGTGTGTGTGTGTGTGTGTGTGTGTGCACGTCTGGGCACGATGATGCCCTCTACACTGGCACTGCGGTCCATCAGACACCTGCTCAACACAATGTCAAATCGTGGGTTGGTATTGCACCATCCATCGCTGAATTAAGTTATGCCGCTCAACACAGTGAATGCCTTGGATGTTTGATTGAGCCAATATGTCAGAAAACAAGCATGGAATTTATCCTAATCCTGACCAACAAAAGGCAGATAAGTGTTGCTAATGCTAATGCTAATGCTAATGCTTGCACCCCTCGCCCCAATTTTATTTCATGGTACAGGCCCAAAGGTGCAGTTTTTTCTGTAGCCCAAATGTAGAACCGCTGAACCCCCGCCCCCGTTTGGTTAATTGACCCTCATTTGCAAACAGAAAACAAAAACACTTTTGAAAGTTTATTTCAACCCAAAAAATGACCAGAATCTCTCTCTACCGAGCCAGCTGAGACACAGACCTAAATGGCCACTCTCAGAAATTGTAGTGCCAATCACCTCAATAGGCATCAAAAAACCTGTAGAAGGCCACTTTTTCCCATGACATTTCTCACAGCTGACTGTTAATTGGAAGCATTGATTACCATAGAAATCTCACCGATGAGGAGGGGGACTTTATGGAACCCAGGGAATGACAGCCAATTTAAATCAGATTGACATCAGTGTGTTGCAGGATAGGGTCGGCATGGAAACCGGGTTATTAAACCTAACGGCGCGGGGGATGAGATAGCCAAATAAAACACACTATAAATCAGAACAGCAGACCTTACCCATCGCCCTAGTCAGATTACACAGACAGACGGGCCACCAACTCATTCCTGGCGACAAAATGTCCAGCTGTCAAGAATAATAAACGTATCAATCAATGGAGAGCTGGGGGTTTTTAAACAGTGCACGTTCTGATTCCAGCAGCATCACATTTGGAGAAATGGCTTCTCCATTTTTGGCCAAAACGGTCACGACACCTGGACTGGAGAACAGGTCTGTCAGTGACTACAGCATTTCAGGCCCTTGTCCCTTGTTTAAATTGGCATAAATCTAACTTCCTGAAGAGCTCTGGGGCAAGGAAATGAGGGCTCCAGTAGACACAAGTATGGCAACAACACAGGAATCAGAGCTGGCTAATGGACAGAGTGAAGTCACAGGATATAGTCGAGTACCGTCAGTTTGAACGGGAGATAAACCCGAGACCGTTCTTTTTCCAACACAAGCTGCACAAAACCCCCGTCTTGCCAATTTGGTATTTGTTCTGCTCGTCCCCACTCAAATAAATTCAATTTCTCCTTCAACCTGGTGCCGAATCAAGGCGCTGTTTCATTTCAAACTAAAAAGGAACTTAAAAATCAAACATAGACTGGCATGTAGGAGAGAACTAAGGCTTAAAAGAACTCAAACGGTCTGTGTGGATTTCAGTATGAAGGGAAAATTCCTTTCAGATGGCACACATTTCAGTAGTTTTCGTCCGTACTCTGCCATATACTTATGCTATAAGGATAAATCGTTAAATAATGTTTATTAAAGTCATTATGCTATGACTTCTCCCACAATTCATCTTTTGAAGGGGGGGAGGGGGGGCAGAAAAAAAAACAGACATTAAGTAAAGCTGTATACTGAGAGGGGAACTCTAATATATGCCTCTGCCGACACAAAATCTGTTTCAGGATCAGTGAAGTCATGCCTGGGTATCCCTGACAAGTAACAAGTAAAAAAACAAGCATAGAGCATTGTCTTGTAATTCGCCATCCAATTTGTTTAGCTATTTTTACACCTGCCAAAGACTGCGGCAACACAGAACCAGGGGTCGGACACAGGGTGTCTGATGACACCAGACGTCCCAAAGGTCCGGCTAGCCGTGGAATCCGAAACGCCGCTGGCAGAGATCGAGTCACATGTGTTGCAGAAGTACGGCTGTCTGGTATCACCTACTTATCAACACGAGGTGAGATATAACCAGAGTGAACCGAGGTCAACTCCACAGGCAAAAAGGCACCTTCTATGAGCTTAAGATGCAGTGCCTGAATATCGGGAGATGGCTGACTGGCATTCACTCCTCTTAGCCGTTAACTTTTAATTACGCACTTTCAAAGTGGCCTACGGCTTGATGGAGGTATCCCTAAGCAGTTTCCTCCTCATGTGGCGGAACAGCCTAATGCAGACAGTTTCGGGGAGACGCGGCCCACCTACCACAGCTTAACGAACGTCTTGCCAGTTGTGCCTTTCAACAACTGCAGTCAAGTGTTGTGTTTTTGGAAGTTTTAATCGTTGCATCTGTGCATCCCCATCAACGTGAGGGACCTTACAAACACAGGTGCATGTATTCCGAAAAGCATGCAAACCAGCGCTGCGACATGCACACCAAGGCCAGTCTACTTACTGGGTCATTTTTCAACACATTTAGGTTTGCCGTAGCAAAGGCTTTGAATACTCTTGCAATTCAGATGCTGATTTTTTGCAGCGCCATGATTGCTGGCTCTGAGGCAACGGCGTGTGAAAACAGTTCTGTATGTTGGATGCTTTTGCAAGGCACTCTATAGTTCCACCACAAAACAAAGAAATACAAGAATTATGAGGTGACCCTTGATCCAACTTCCTAATGAATAAGCATCTCGCAGGCACTGATTAACAGTCCGAGACAGATCTCACAGTAGGGAGTACGCTTGTTAAGGAGCTTGCTTGGTTGACTAGGGGTAATAGTGTACTTTAGTCAGCATTTGCCTTCTAAACAGCATCACATTCCAATGTTGCCCATTAATTAAACTGCATAAAAGGGCTGCGTACTGAAGCATCCAACACGTTCAGTTGCTTAACAAACACAGCTCTCTAAAAACTTCAAAGCGATGTAAACTTAATATTAATATAAGCACTTCCTGGGTCCTCCCCATGTGTTGGTTTGGAGGCGTATGGGGAAGTTAACCTCTATTAGAGAAACGCTCAAACGAGGGCATGTGGTCTGGTGGTGAATATCTGCCATAGGAAAGAAGTAATTGTCATTGTGGTTTTAAAGTCGAAATGCAATCTCCTGTCATTTAACAATTTCAGCATATTTACTTTGAGGCCGGGTAAATTTACGTCTCTGAAAATGCGGCGTTTTGTTCCTACGGGCGGCTGGATTGCAAGGACATTGCAGTGTGCGAGTTAGCACCCAAAATTCGCTGAAGGGTCTGTTGAGTAGCTGCCCACTTTGCTGCCTGTCAAGCGACTGACAGACAGCTGTCGGCCCCTGGCAGGGAATGGTTGACGTATGACCTAGGAGAACTATGCCAGGAAGATTAATTGCAGAATTATGTTGCCACAGCCAACACAGCAAGCGACAGCAGTTTCTAACACTGCTCGCTAGTATTCTACATCTGATGCTTGGACAGTGAAAGGCGATTCTTACCTTCAGTCCAAATGAGGAATGAATGAAGACATGGAAAATGATTTCTTTATTATAGTTCCTCTTTAATACACTGGATGCCCAGTACTGAGAAAGAAAAAGGATTTAAATAAAGAAACAGATCCTAACAGGCCCACAGAGCTCGAATGGCTGAGCTGGTGAGAGAGGGTCCATAGCCCAACGCATGCAAGCAGGGCGGGCGGGCACAAACGGCACTTTTCCACCGCGCAGCACAGGCACAGGCACACAGGCACACATGGCACTTTTCCACCGGGCAACACAGGCACACGCACACAGGCACAGGCACAGGCACAGGCACAGGCACAGGCACAGGCACAGGCACAGGCACAGGCACACGCACACGCACACGCACACGCACACAGGCACACATGGCACTTATGGCACATTGCCACCGCGCGCACAAAGGCACAGGCACACGCACACAGGCACACATGGCACACGCACACATGGCACACATGGCACACATGGCACATATGGCACCGCACGCACACAGGCACACGCACACACACACAGGCACGCACACACACGTTCACAATCCTACATGCAAACATGCCACAAAAGGATTTACATCAGCACACATGTGGCTGCCCGGTGACATCTTCAAGTGGACACATAATCACATCGTGGCACGCACGCGCACAGCCTGTTCCACCGCTGTCACGTTACAGAGCTCAACGTCAACGTGCGTCAGACAGGGAATGGGGAAATATGGGACAGGGGCAGAAGACACAGGACTGCACCCAGCTCGAGATCCCCTGCCGTGTCTGACTGCGTCGTGCGCCGTTGAATCAGCCCAAGGCGAAGGAGATCCACACAAGCTGTACATGGCCTGCTGGAGCCCGGTAGCTGCGTGGGACTGGCCGTTTATGGTCCAGATACACAGGCATATATTATAAGAGACAAAGGGTGTATGGCACGGAATGGTGACAATACTGAGTCTTCTCCATTGGTATTTTGATCACCATTATTGGTTTCTCCAGTAGTTCCTTGTCGTGGAGTTCAGCCGCAGATACTAGGGCAGGGGGGCTTCTGTGGCAGGCCTTTACTTATGCGCCGACGAGCGTTAAACCCGTTTGGTTTTCTCTCAGACCTTCTCGATCACTTTTTTCAGCAGGATTTTTGGTGATTGAATGATGCATTGTGGGAGCAGAGCGGGACGCTGTGGCAGAGGGGCGGGCAGGTGGCAGCTGGGCAAAGACGTCGCAGTCATCTGGCATAGAGGCCGATAAAATCTTCAACCTTGTTCCTGAAGTCCTCCTGAAAAACATGCGCACAGAGAACAGGGGTGGGGCTTGTTTTATTCCATTTAACTGAAGCCAAGAAAACTAGCTCATGCTTTTGTGTGCCTCTAAAAGCCTGCATGAGAGGCAGAATCTGCAGAACGATACTGGACAGAACTGCAGGGGGTTAGTCATGTATACTGGGAGCTGGGAAACCGTGATTGGGCTTCAGGCCAACTGATGCGTAATTACAATTGCATAATAGACAGAGGGAGTCCTCCACAGCGATTAACAGCTAATTTGCTCCTCACACAACTTTTCATCTGCTTGAACTACAGCGCACAGGGGCCGTTTAATCAAAGGCAGGGTGGTAAACAAGTGACGAGATGAGTGACGCAGGCGGCAAGAGAATAAGGTGTGGGGATAGAGAGATTAGGCCCGGGACACGAGTGTGTGGGTTTTTGAGCAAGGCACTCGAGTTTGACGCGTTATCATCAAACCTTTATTTTGGGTAAGGACCTTGATAACGGATTCTCATTTAAAAAGCAGACCTGGCCAACGCTGCCTAGCTTGTCCAGGGAAAAGAAATGATCCACAGCATCAAAAGCCGCAGATAAATCGATAAAGACAGAGCAACGTTTTTATCAAGGCCCAGAGCAAAAATCGGTCAAGAATTTTAGGACCGCTGTATTACACCCAAGCCGTGCACGAAAACATGATTGACTATCAAGATGGAATTTTATTACTTTCCCGAAAAGAAGTTCAATCGCTTGACCACAATAGATTCCATTATCTCAAAAAGACAGAAATAGGTGGGTATTAATTGGGATCGGTTACGTCACATTCCCCTTTAAAGTGAGGAACGTCAAAAGCAGACTTCCGTCCCAGGGGAATTATGGCTGCTTTAAAAGAAAGGTCAAACATATACGGCGATGGTAAAGATATTAAAAGGGCAGCCAGTATTAAGAAAACTGGATCAATCCCATCATTTATGAAACTCGACTAATGCTTGAAGCAAGTAAAATGGACGAGGGATTTATTCTCTGAAATGCTAACCGACTCCCAAAAATCCCCAGGATTGTTAAAAGCAGAGAACTGAAGGTTATAATAAGTCACTTCAGCTCTCCTAATAGGGCGACTCCATTTATTTAGCATTGGTTTGAAAGTGAGTCAATCAGAAGAATCCTTCTGCCAGGCAACGTTCTTCTGCACCATTAAAGCAAGACAGATCAGGGTAGCTACAGTTTCTAATCTGGAATCCCGTCACAGGAGCATGTTTATTCATTAACAGTAAGTAAACGGCCCCATGCATCTTCAACAGTCTTCAATTTCTGTAAGTTATTTTGCTCCAGTCAGATAATGCTAAATTATGTAAAAGGGGCTTGTTTTCTAAGGTTCCAAAGGAGAGAGAGAGAGAGAGAGAGAGAGAGAGAGAGAGAGAGAGAGAGAGAGAGAGAAGCTTGTCTTTTAAACTGCTATGGATGCTTGAGATGAAGTGGCCCGTTTTGTCCTGGTGAAAAATGACCCTCGTGTTAGCACGGAAGTGCCGCTCTTTGTTAAAGAAACATGCTGGACACAAGGACGAAAAAGAAGAACAAGTAAAACAACGTTGGATCTTTGATCCCTCAAAGTTGTACAAACCAATCGAAGCAATGAAACACACAATTCCAAAGCATCTGGAACCAATCGAAGCAATGAAACACACAATTCCAAAGCATCTGGCAAAGGACAGGGTTCACAAGTTTAGGATTACTATGCATTTGCGGCTTGGAAGGTTTCTTTTCACTCTCTCCAACAGCACCCCGTCCGAACAAGATCGGGCTTTCGGCTTCTAATGAGCCTTAGCTGCAATCTCCCCTCAATCTGTCTATAAATAACCACGGACTGCAGGGAATACGCAAGCCCACGGGGGGCAACGGGTTCCGAAACACAGAGTCCTACGGAGCGGATGGAGCGAGGGATGGAGAAGACAGGCGGGCGCAGTGGGAGGTGGAAGCCATCAGAACGCTCTTTGGACACAAGCTGGCCTCCTGGCACCTGCTACGCGGGCTACCCCTGACCTTTCCGGTTGGCTATTTTTAAATCGCCGGACTAGGTTTGTGCGGATTTGGCTCAGCAATCTGGCAGGTGCCTGATATTTTTTTTTTCTTTCTTTCTTTCTTCTCCTAACAGTGTGTAGAGATCTAACATTGCGTTTAATTGTGAAGATGCCCTTTAATGTTCCGGCCCGTTGGTTTTCATGGATGGATGCAGGAGTTAAAAAAAGGGGACGTGGTATGGAATGCCCCAACTAGAACGAGGCAAGAGTTTGGACGGGTCTAGAATAACCCAAAGTCATGAAAGACCTAAAAAGGAAATTACAACCGAACCGGCGGATCGCCCAGCCGCGAGAGGCCAGTGTACCGCGCTCCCATTCCCCACAGTATACTCCATGTGGAATGGCCTTTGCCAATAACAACAGAGCGAGATCCAGGTCCTACACACGGAAGTTGAGGCTAGAACTGGGCAGCGGCAAACGAGGAGTAGAGTAATAGATACTTTTAATAATCCCTCTTGGGTTGGTCTACAAGGCTCTGGTGGCGACCATGCTCACGGCCTCTTCGCTTTCGGGGCGGATAACGAAGACTACAGACGATCGCTTTCCCCCGTAGGACAAAAAATAAAAAATAAATAAATAAAAAGCGACGTCAGGCAGAGAAAATCACCCCACTCCAGGCACTATGGGGGATAAGGAAAATGAGTTTAGAAGATTATGAAAATCTGGTATAACATGCGGTGATTTAATTACCAGTCACGCAGAAAATAAGAAAGCATTGATAGGACATTTGAAATAGCGCGACGATGACATTGGGAGGCAGATTCGGAGATGGCCACAAGAGTGAAAACAGAAACAGAACTGGGTGGGAGCACTGGCTGAGCGACTTTCAGAAGGACACAGCACAGAAGGCCAATGCATCTGGTCACTCTGTTCACTGTCTCCTGCCAAGCCAATTCCATTTTCCCCGCTCTAGTTTCCACCCATACAAAACCCATTCCGACACCTCTGCCTGTCATTGTATAGCTCTCTCGAAAGGCATCTCGGGCCATCATTACCGACGCGCGGGGGGGCGATTAACCACGCTTAAAATTTTCCAACCCCGGGGGAAAGGGACGTCTGAACGGGCGCCAGCTTGGGTTTAGGGTCGCTCAAAACCCACAGGAGCAGGCCTTTGACACCCCAGCCTATCAAGCTGGCAAATTCTCTGGCCTCCTCCCCTTGCATAACTTGGCAGCAGAAACAATATCTGGGCTTTAAATAGACCCCTGTTTCTGCTCTGCAATCTTCCTGATTAAAACATAGGAAGGCTAAGCTGATTACAATTTCTTTTCTCCCCTGGGCTCGGATCTTTTGAAGCTTGCGGGAAAAAAAAAAAAAAAAAAACCTTACAGAAAAATAAGAAAGGGGTGGAAAACAAACAGAAAAAAGAAGAGCGATTACGTAACGGCCTTGGAAAGGTGCAGCGCTTTTGTGGGCAGAGAACCTGAGTACAGGAAACAAGTTCCGATACAGATGTAGGGTTGAGCTCAGCTCACTCCGGAAGGTTAACCAAGATGGCGGAGGCGAGGAATTGCGACGTAGGCCGAAAGCTGGAAAAGGGATCTTCCTGGACACAAGATATGGTCGCGCTCTCTACTAAAAGGTACTGTGGGTACAAAAATACATCTTGGCAAGGTTACAACACGACAGATAGTTAACACATTAATAGAAACGCACGCACCCTGAGTATTTTGATTTCATAAAGGCCCGTTTATACTCTGTTGCCCAACTGTCGCCGAAGAGCAAAACGACCGCCAATCATCGCCATGGCGCCATTGTGTGGTTTATGATTTCTGCAGGCAATCGCTGGGCTTGAAAATGACAGTCGCTGGTAGCGTCGCTGAGAGTTCAAATCAGCTGAACTCTGACCTCACTGCTGACTCCGTTGCTAGGCGACCCATTATATAATCGCTGGGGCTAAAAATGGAAGAAGCTCCTCCTGAGGCGTCACCATGCGTTTACAGTTCAGCGGCGCTCGACGCTGGTTGATTGGACAATAATCGCAGGACAGCTTTTTCATTGGGCGACAGTTCACCAAACTGGCCCTAAGTATTCAGGCCCCCATTTTGGCAGCAAAAACAGCTCTGAGCCTGATTTGGAGCAATGTTTGTCCATTCTTCTTGGCAAATTTTCTCAAAATGATTCAAGTTTCCACTCCACTGTAGCTCCAGCCTTGTGTTTGAGTGTCTGTTTAGCTGAAAGATGTATTTTTATCACAGTTTTAGGTTTCTAGCAGACTAAAGCCAGTTTTTATTTATGATTGTATTAGACCTGACAGGAGGTCAAATAAATATGCAAAAGCACTTTTATATTTATATATCGATGGTGACTGAACCTGCAAAAACGACAAACGTGCACAGGTAACGAACAGCCACGCAACTGTCTTTTGAGCAGTCTCATCCTGAGCAACGGCCAAACGGCTGTCACCGTCCCTGCAGTTACAGGAGCCGCTCCACCCAGCGCTACCCTGAAGCGCCTGCTTACAGGGGAAACTCCCAGAAGACAGACCCCAGTTCGGAGAAGAAGCAGAGTTGATGAGCGGCCAAAACAAGACCTCTGAGGCACCGACATCAATTGCATGGGATAAGGAGAACCGCGGGAGTCCTGTTTCCCACGTTGGCACCGGAAAGCGCTGGCGGCGTGCCGATTCCCATCACACCTGCTGTGCGGATGCGCGGTCCAGCTGCCCCCGGCAGGAAGCGCCGTGCTGGCAGCCTTTCGCCGGCACCACGGCACCTGAAAGCAGCCGCCGCTGTTTGTAAACCCAGCAGCGACGCTAATGATGGCATGGGCCACTAAGGAAGGGTAATTGCTTCGAGACTTGCAGCTTCCCGCCCTTAAGGAGCTGTCAGGTCGAGTCTGGGTTCCCCCTCCGGCTGCCCAGCAAGGTCACGGCTTCTTTTCCGAGCGCCTCTTTTACACATTGCCAAAGCTGTCCTGTCGCTTTTGCTTTACAAAACGTGAACTGGAACTGAAAACCAGGGAACTAGCAGTGAGAATACAACAGGACTGTTAGGAGTCACATTATATCACGAGAGCGAGACCTGAATTTAGCTCCCAACCTCAATCCGATCTACAAAAGGAAGGACAGGGATGATATTTAACAGGTTAAACATAATATCTGATGATAGGTCGCAATGAAATTATCTGCGTAATAAAAGCATCCGTTTTCTAGATCCAGATGAAGATGAAGACAAACACATCATCAGGCCATGGCATCTATACCAATGGAACAAAGGGGAACTTAAGATCATTTCAGACACAAGCCTCTCAATGAAAAGCTAAACATGAGTTGGATTTGTCAGCAATACACATTGAATCCTTTGGGGAAAATATCTGTCAACCAAGAAAAAGATACAAATGCTTTACCTGCCAACTACAAACGAGAACACAGTGGGGCGAGGAGAAAGATTCTCTGTGGGGAGCCGCATCTCTCGGGTATCTAGCTGTCGGCGGGCAGGCCCCAGCGATCCTTGTGTAACTCAGCCAGACAAGACTCAATAGCACCCCCTGTGGTGCGGGGTGGAACTGGCAGGATGCCTGGGTGAAGAATACCACGCTACTTGGCTTTGCTGAAACTCCACCCATACACAGCAAGACTCCCCCCTCTGCGGCATCAACCTTCTGAGAACCCCGTCAGAGTCAGGCAAAAAATTAAATAACCAAACCGTTATAACCACACTGAAGAGTAAATGTTCGCATTGCTCTGATTACAGAAACGCATCTGCAGGCCAGAGATCGAAGCAGGTTTAGACAATATAGGCCCTTATAGGCAGGCAATCCATCCCAGTGTATAGGCAATTTCTTTCAGCACTGCTCTTGCTAACAGCTTTCCGGTGATGGACGATTCCACGCAGAGCTGGGTGACCGCGAAAGGACCAGGCCGTCTTGCTCCGCCCAGAGTGAAACGTGAAATGTGAAATGCACATGTCTCAGAGTTCCCCGAGCGCAGCACATGTGGCCTCAAGTCCCTGACCTTGTGGCGGCGATGTCACAGGAAACCAGAGAAGCGACCCCAGTGGCGAGGGGGGACGCGTAGGGAGCGAGGGAGAGGGGGAGGAATCTGGGAGCAGTCAGCCTGCTCTTTCACCCCGCCTCCGCAGCGCAACGCCACGTTCTTCACGTAGAGCACGACCGCCACACAAACCGTCCAGGAGTCCGGACCGCGTCAGGCGACTCCCTCCGGAAAATTGGGATTTGAAATTACGCAATGTATAACATCGTCCTCTGATTTCCCCCCACCGCCCCCGAGCAACCTTTCTCAAAGCGCTAAATTATCTCCCCAGGGACCAGAATGCACAGGTACAGCAGGTTTACCAACTAATCAGCTACATTACGTGAAGCCAATTCCACCCGCCCACAGAATGCCGCTTGACTTCATTGCCTTGAACACCGTGAAGAGGAATACCCAGAAGAGGAATAAACTGA
>JAOYSI010072278.1:6860-21758 GCA_025775065.1 Hiodon alosoides
ACACTGAGCGCGAGTCTCTGTAACACTTGCAGTGCGAGTCACATTAACACTTGGGTATGTAAGTCATAGTAACACTGGGAGTGCTGCACCTGTCCCTCTCCAGCAGAGACCCTGCCCCACGAGGAGAACGGCACGCTGATGGAGCAGCACTTTCCGGAGGAGTCCATGGACTCTGCTTCTAACTCCATGACGCCCCGCCCCCCAACACTGCGCAGCTCATCGGAGTACCGTGCCCAGGCCAGCACCCCGTACTACCCCAGCCAGCCTCCACCCCTGCGCCGCCTTGCCTCTAACCCCCCCGACCTGTCTTCTACGCGCCTGCACAGACGAGTGGAAGGTAGGCAGTGTAAGAGCCTCCACTCTCTCAGCCGTCACACATGAGTTATCTGTGCCTTGTACGCGCATGTGTGGGTGTGTGCACGATCCAGTAACCGACTCTACTTGCTGTCTCAGTTATATTAGTGTCATCATAGCCCTTTAGACACACTAGTTCTCCACTGAAACCTCCCCTAATAATGACCAAGGGTTTATGTGTGAATGCATTGTAGCAGGAACCCTTCCTAATGAAGACTAAATTGCAAGACTGCTTACAAATCGCAAGCTGTCATTCCTGTCAAGGAATAGGATTAGGCACTTGAGTCAAATTATGACATTGGCACCATACACTAATGGAGTAGGTAGGGTGTTATTCTGGTGTGTAAAGCTGTGTTAATGTGAGTGTCAAACCAAAATGCATCATTGTTGTAAAGAAATGTAAAACACTGCCACCAAGTGGCTGTTACTTCTCAAACGATGCTGTTCAAATGTCTTTCCCACCTTCCCCCAGATGCGTATAAAGTGGTATTGTGTTAAATAAAGATATAATTGTTGATATTTCCTGATGTTGCTGAAAAGTGAAATGTGTGCGTCATTTCTGAATGAGCCTCCTACACTGTGGGGAAACCATACACCCCTTGTCTACAAATCTACAAATGTTGAAATCTTAGTCGGCACTCTAGTTAATCATTCATGCAGGCAAAAGGAGCTGACTTCTTCATTCATAAATATTGAAATACTGACCGCTGTTCTGTTTAGTGTTACATTAGTACAGTGAAGGTGGCATTTAGAATTGAATTTGTCATTGAAATTTTAATGGAAACCCAATACGTGACCTGAGAGGGCAGGTGGAATGGTGAAACACTATGTTAAAGGCACACTGTTCTCTGTTGTCTTCAGCAGCCAGTTCCACCACTGGTCCTGACCTGCAGGCTACAGACAGGGAGGCTCCTAGACGGCCCAGCAAGAGCCCGTCGTCCTGGTCCATCGAGGAGGTCATGCAGTTTGTGCGGGATGCCGATCCGTTAGCACTGGCCCCCCACGCCGAGCTTTTCAGGAAACACGTGAGTGGACATTCATACTGCTCCACACATGCCTGTGGCCGGGTCCCCCTCGTCTAACCCACGTTCCCCTCCACCTTTCCAACCCTCTGTCTCCTCTGAGGTCTCAGATGTCCTTGTCCTTATCCACGATCCTTTAGCCACCCTGACTTCTTCCCCCACGTAAATATGTGGCATTCTCCCTCTCCTTCTGAGTCCTGTGTCCGTGACTCCATCTTTGTGAACCTGCTAGTCTCCTTTCTCCTTTCCAATCGAGTGCAACCGCTCTGCTGGACAGTCAGAGAAAGGGTGGCCAGCCCAGCCCCTGTTCCCCTCAGCTGTTGTGGGTGGATCATTTGGCCCTTGGACTGACAGCCCCATGGTTTGTGTACATTCCTATCAAGAGGGAGGAAACGTCTGTTTCTGCATCAGCCAGCTTGGGGAGGGAGCGCCGTGTCCTCTGTTGTTTACATTTCACCTGACAGGCATGCATTTGTCTTTGTAAGACCAGCTCTGCTCCTGGGGAACATCACACCACATCCATGCCACAAATTAAAACGCTGCCTTGACCTCGGTCCGCATACGTTTCCCCACAGAAATCTCTGTCCTCTGTCCTCTGTCTAAACACGGCTCAGGGAATTTCAAACAGTGCTGTTCTGCCCTTCACCCGTGACGAGTTGCCTTCTATTCCTCTCCAGTCAGTGTTGGAGTCTGCCGATATCTGTGTAGCATTAACTGCTGATCTGTGACTTTATGTACATTCCGACGTGGTTTATGGCAGGTCCACTGTGCAGGTTAGACAAGGCATCGATCTCTCGACACGCTTGCCCCCCGTCGTTTCCGTCTGTATGGAAAAGGCTGTGACCCAGTGCCCTTGTCTCTGCAGGAGATTGACGGCAAGGCCCTTATGCTGCTGAGGAGCGACATGATCATGAAGTACATGGGGCTGAAACTGGGCCCTGCACTGAAGTTGTGCTACCACATCGAGAGGCTGAAACAGAGCAAGCCCTAACCCGGGCAACAACCCCGGTCCTCACCCTCAGGAGCGACCTGATTTGAAACACTGACTCCACCAGAGGGCGCTCTCCCAGTGGTGGCTCGAAACACTAACGGAGTACTCTGCCCTGGCGTGTTTCTCTTACAAAGGGGTTTTTTTTTTTTTTTTTTTTTAATTTAATTTAATTTTTTTTCTCCATAGAAACTTCTTATTTATATACTGAAGAGACCACAGTACCTCATATTTTCATCAGCTAACAAAGCGAAGAGTACAGAACCCACTCAGCTGAATCCCAAAGGATAATATGTCTAGTGTTTACATAGCATATATGTACAGTATGTATGCGCTGACTTACTTTTTATTTTTTTTACAAAATTTGGTTCATTTACATATACAAGACTCCCAGATGAGGATTTGTGTTCCTCTGTGGATATTATTCCAGTTAATTGACGGGAATAATTTAAATCAGAAATTCAGTTTTGTTTTGTTCTGTTTTCTTATGGGGTTTGAACTCCTCTAACCGGTATATACTTTTAATTCTAAGAAAACCAACTTAAATTCTTTTTTTCTTTTGATCCGTTTCCAAATGGAGTTTGAGAAGGCTGTGCGCGTTGTAGGTTTTCAACCTCCTACAGGTATGGTGTCTCAGATGGCAGAATGATACATTTTGGGAATCTTTCCCACCCCCGTTTTTTTCTGCATGACGGGGCTTCTTCACTTGGAAAAACGACTGTGCCACATCTATTATAAACTTTTAATGACTCCTAACAGATACAGTTCTGCTTTGGACTAAGACTGGAATTACCTGCTTTTGTCAGATGGAATGCCATGTCACATTGTAAAGCAAAGTCTACTTTTTATGTGTGGGAAAACAAACCATGTAAAGAACAGTTGTTTTACCTCCCTTTTGTACGTAAAAAAGAAAAACTGTGCCCATTACCTTGCATTCATGTGGGGTCTTTGAAATGGTATTATCAGTTCTGTGTGAAACAGGACTTTTGTTATTGCTAAAAAAGACATTGAAAAGAGTTTGTTTCTATTCACTCAATCAAAAGATGCATAAAAAGGGTCAATAAGCCTCTTTTTATAGACAATGCAATTGCTGCCTTTTAGAACGTTGTTACTACTTTTTTTAATGTTCACATAATTTTGAGTTTAGTTTTGAGTCAGGAAATGATTTTTTTTTTTTTAAGTTTGTGATACAAAATCATGAACAGTTACCTCGCCTCTCACTGCATCAGTTAACCAGTAGTTTTGTGGCTTCTGTAGTTTTCCAGTCTACAGATCTAAGCACAGCTCAATCATTGAGCCCTCAGCAGATCTTTTGATCTCTGAAAAAACGAAATGGAAAGAACTGGCCTTTCCTCTGCTTGTTACTAGGTCACATGTTCATCAGATGTGGAGCCTGATGAGATGTAGAATACAAGAAAGGCCTGTCTTATTTATTATAATTATTGTTGTCGTTTGAAATATATGATATTAGAACGCTCAGGTTATTCAGTTTCATTGTTGTTCGGATGCATTGAAGCCCAGTCTGTAAGCTACTCCTTTCTGTCTGCCAAACTGGCTCAGATTAAGTTGCCTTTCATGAGGATCGCCATCAATGCTTTAAGATGGGAAGCTTACCTTCCAAGCCCCGCTCCAAGCTGTGAGCCTGGAAGTGCGTTTCCCCCAATTTCAACTGGTCACGCTCTCCCCTCGCAATGTCTCTGCCCTGGCATCATCATGAAAGGATGCTTTCAGATAACACTACCCGACATTGTGATGTCTGGTGGAGAGGAAAGCGGCTGTGCCAATTGGCTGTCTCAGTGCAGGTTTTGGCTGTCGGGCATCTTGTTGGGTATTGAGCGTCTCCACCTTGAGTGTTTATGTGGAGACCTTTTGGCCAGGAACATGTTTCCGCTGAGCCTTGTCCAAATATGGGGGCCTAAAGAGTTTTTTTTTACCTTCATTTTCTTTTGATGTGCTTTAAAATAACTCCCACTCTTGGCCAAATCATAAAACTGTGAAGCACCACATAGACAAAAAAAAAAAAAAAAACATGTATGGAAAGACTCACACAATCACCATATTTATGTTGGAAAAATATTTTTTATGAAGATGGAAAGGTGATGTAAAAATGCTCTCTAAAATAGATTTAAAGGTGTACTGTGTGCACCTTGGTGGAAAATAAACCCACGCAGATTTACAAAAATGACCGTAGTGCTTGTATGGAACACAACCCTGGTTGACCCCGTTTCCCAACCCATTCATACTGTCCTGTCAGTGTGCGAGTGGCTCCTCAGCACCTCCTGGTGTTGGCTTAGTGTCATTGTTTATTTACCATTGTTGATAAAGTCTCTTCGTTGTTTTGTGGAATTCAACATTGAAATAAAGAACAGGAATGTACTTTTTTTTTTTGTTAAATTTTTTTAAAACTTGTATAACGAACCTTAAGACAATTTGGGAACATTTCATTATGGAAGGAGGGGCTGTAGAGAATGTGTTCCTTATTGCCTTTTATACGACAGTGCTTTTAGTTCAAAATACTCCTTAACGAAATGACTTGATGGAAATCTGCCTCGCTTTCTTTTGATATTCCTCAGGTTTATGTAGACTGTATGTTAGGGCAGCCTTTTATAGGGTAGTGTTTTTGACTAAGTGTAATCCAACACTTTGTTCTTTTTGTGAAGATTTTACTACTTCTTCTTTTTTTTGTTGTTGTTAATTTTTTTGAACACTGTTGTGTCACACAAACACAATAATGCTCAACAGTTTAAACATATTCAAGTACTTGAAAAATGCTTGTATTATAGACCATGTGCATATTCACATCTGATCGCTTTGTCAAAGTAATGAAATAATTTTGTCTTCACTTGCATCCTGTATTTTTATAAAATTGACCAAAAAACACACCGTGTCACTGGAGTAATGACTGAAACGGGCGAGTGGAGTTTTGTTGTCTTTTCATACATCACACAGTTATTTTTTCATATTTATCACAAGATAAATAACCAAACGGATCACTCTTTAGAGTTGCAGAACCTTTTTATTTTCTCGCCTGTAATTCATTCAACTGCATTGACTAAAAAAGTCTGAACCATCATATGGCTGACCGTATAAAATCTTCACGTTGTACTAATGCATACAAAATATTAGGTGTTTGCAGGACAAGTAGTAAGCTTTGACATTAATACCTCCACTTCCACACAGCAATGCTCTTTATTAAATTACATCTCTGGGCCGTTTAACAGTCTAGCAGATTTATGCCGTTTTGGCAGAAATAATAGGACCGAGCGCTGAGCAATTAAATACGTGTTAAGGCTTTGCCCCCAGTTGTCATTTAAGATGTTTATGTATCCAGATACGGCAAAAGTTAGACTTCACTGTTGGATGTACGCCTTCAAATTAATTTCACAAATATTTTGGAACACTGGGATAATATGGACCACGTCTCTGAAATGTAAGAGTATTGTTATGTTAGTTTAAAATCAGTCTTGAAACTACGAAATAATATGAGATTGATATAGGCAGAAATACTACACAGATTAGCTCCTGACATTTTATCATCAGTCTGAACGGATTAATATTGTCCATTGGAACCAAATGCATGTGCCAAAATGCATAACAGTCAAATTGACAGTCACTCTCTGCTATATCATAACATCTAGAGGCCTCAAATGCCATGCCTTGTTAAAGCCAATTGTAAAAATTAAATGTGGCATAAGGCCCAGGGCCCTGGGCTGTTGTTTCTGTCCTTTTAAGAAAGATAAATATATTACCACATTGCACACACTCACCCGCATATTTCAGTCATTAGAGCGGATCAGTATCGCAAGCTTCTGAATACCTTAGTCTTCAAAGTGAACATCTTGTTGTAACAGCAATCTAGGCCAGCAATGCAGAGTAAAATATTTACCCTGTGAGCACTTAAAACCAACACTATGTTTAATCTAAACACTGCTGAGGGTTTAGTTCACAATATGTCAGAAAAAAATGACACATCTCATTCTAAAAAGTTTTATCATCTTTTTTTTACAGGAATTACAGGAATTATGCAAATGTTATCACCACTACAATTGTTTATTTAAATTTTAAAAATTAAGCCTCAAACAACTGCAATGTACATTAAAATAACTTACTACAATTTATTTAAAGAGACCTATTCATTTGTTATATTCAATTCCTAGTCTATGGTAAAAACACATCCCAAGTATCTCCTTTCAAATTTCCTGAAGTCAACATTTGGCTGTCAATCATTCTTAGGCATCTGCTACTTGACAAAATGGGTTTGTGCTTCAGGTTACTGCAAGCGTACTCGAAAGTGTGTGCATTCTCCTCAGCTTTTACTGAACACCGTTAATGCACCATTGATCTACGGATAACAGGACTGCCATAATAAAAGCTTGTGTTGGTAGGATGGAAATCACCTCGGATTCGAATAAAATGCCAAGATTCATAGTGTGTCTATTTCAATCAAGGAACACCAACCAAGTACACATCTGACAAGTAGCATGGCCGTAACTTAATTATTAGGATGAAACGCATACAATGAAAATAACAACACGTCAGAGTTTTAGTCAAGGCCGAGAGCTGGCCAATTTCAGTCAATCTGGAGCAAGTGTGGTTCGAGAACATTTCAAGACCAAGACCAAAGGAATGCCAGTCGGTTTCAAATTTTTAAGGCTGCCACCTTTCAATTGACTGAATAATTATATTTTCCATAATTTTGGGACTGTTTATTAATAGGGAACTTGCCTAATTTAAAAGAAATAGTAACTACATATAACCATGTTCTATTTACACATAAAACCTATGAATACTGATTGATTAGGGGCCTTGAGCAAGTCTAACCCTCCAGTGTATCGGTCATCAACTTGAAATATTAAATAATGGGGTATTTACAGAGACCGACATGGCCCGAGGCCACCAAATGTAGTGGCCTTTAGAACTACCGTACTGTAGTGGCCCGAGCGGATCGCTGAAGTTTCTCCATCACAATTAAGTGGTTCCTTTGAGAAAGTGTCATGGTAAATAAAGAATTGTATTTATTTGTGGTAACAAAAGTATATGTATAGCATCATAATAGTTTTATTTAATTAACCTCACTCCCCTGGAATATCCTGGGGGCCAGCTTTAGAAATGTTAATCTCCGGGAAGCTCTCAGGGGACACACTAGAACACACAACCTATGAAATCTACACATTTTTATTTTGTTTATAGCAACTAAGTTTTGCACAAAGAAATGTAATTGTGTTAATCATAAAGAAGTTGTATACATATATACATATACATTGCTACACGTCTTATTGCTTCTCTTGTTTGAGTGTTGGCTGGTCATCCTAAGTATAAGGTATTTTTAGTCAAAGCCTTGTACTTGTATGTTAGGTCTTGTTGCAGAGAAAAAATAAATTTGGGATAATGGCTTTAATAACATTGAAAACATAGATTTCAAGACAAGTGAACAAAGGCAATCGAATTTTAAAGAATTATGCTGCGGGTGAAAAATAAGCTTTCCCTAGCACTTAACCCGGAATGCAAATGACATGAAATACCAGTACATTAATAAAATACATTACGTAACAGAGCACATCATTGTTTTACTTAAAGTGCAGCTTCCCATCACGGAGACTTTGCTAGCGTCAGTTATATTAGTTTAAATTAGGAATTGATTTTGTCCCATCGCCTATGGACAATTTCTACATCAAACAATGGTCAATTTGATTGGCTACTACGACCCCGGAGTTCCAGGGTTAACACCTTCATCAACCACTCCTACTGAAGATAAAGTTTATTTATGAGTCCGCATTGAAATGACACCTTTTAACCTAATTTTACCTTCATGCTGAGAATACAGACGAACGTTTTACCCGCAGAAGTCAAATATTTATTTATATCTTACTTACTTCACACAATTCAATAGTAAAGGCTTTCAAATTCTGACTTCTAAATATTCCTTATCGTGAAAAATAACACCAGACCATTAATAGTTACATAAAGAACAATAGGCTAAATTGCTAGGATTCGAATTTCATATACGAGTAAATGTCAATAAATTGAAATCTGTTATTTTTATTATCATATTATGTCAACCGATCAAACATGATAAATAAAATTATTAAATACTGAAAGAAAAAAAAAGAGAGAGAGAAAGAAAAAATAAGTAGCTTACTTTCCACACACGACGGGAATACAAATTGCTATGCGTTTTGAGATTGGGACATTTCTCCATGAACCACATCATTTTGATGTTCCAGGAACTCACATTATGGCCAAATCAAATCGCCCCATCGGTTAGTGTCGTTAACATGCCATTCCAGCTACTAATGGGCAAGAACCTACAATATATATTGCTTTGGTCTCGTCAGAAATTTCGGTTTGTTAGCGTTCCGAGGCAAGAGGAACACAAAAGGAAAATTTTTTCCCTAAGACAGACACTTTGAAGACCTCGAGCAAAACGACTCTGCAACAAACCATTTGGAATGGATTATACACACACAAACATATGATAGAAGGGTTAATATTAGATCTTGTGGGTCCTAAGGGACTTCAGCCTAGGTCAGATGCATTTTCAGGCAAGTTCAGTTCCATTGCCAGCACAACAGCCTATTTTCACTTTTGGGTCTGTTGCCATGCTTTCTGAAAGAGAGTGATCCTTACAACATGCAAAGTTGCATTTGGAAGTTTAAAGCTATTAATAAAAAAGACAGCGGTACTTGGCAGAAGTACATCCAGTTGCTGAGAAATCAGAGAAATGGGCCCTCTCAGGGAGTCTCTAGGCACTGAACCACAGTGCAGAAATTCAGTCCCTCTCTTATTTCTGATAAACTTCCTAATACATTTACCTTTTTTGTATATATACATTGCGTTGTCTCAGTTTTTTAACTTTATTTAAAAGTGACTGTCATTCGCACCCCACGTTTCTCTCATCGGTGGATTAAAAATAATTATTGACTGACATTCTGTCAAGGGTGAATTAATGGTTTTATATTTTAAAAATGTATTCAAATAATATGTCGGTTACCAGATATCTTATTGTTAAGTAGCCCTTGGGTTATTTGGTTTCACACTGAGGGGGAGGATTTGTGATTTTTTCTTTTTCCTTACAGATAATAATTGTGCTGTGTTGAAATAATGACAGCTGTTTCCAACATTCATTGTAATTAAGGAAAGCAAAGTCACAGCCTTGCCAAGCTGTTAATAGGCTGGCTTCCTGCTCACTTCCCCTCAAAGAAGATGCATCGGTTTAATAAATCACTGATAAACTTTTTACTGTAATGTGATGCGTGGATTAAGGAGGTCAAAGTCAGTGGATCCCACCCTTAGCACACAATATAGTGATCGATGCGCTTTTTAGCTGAGAATAGGGTTTCATGGTCTTAGTTTGATTAATTCCCCAAAAATGCATAAGTAAAACATTATACCCAACTTAAGGAATAAAAACCCCTTTCAATGTTTAATATTCTTTCTTAAGGCTGCAAATATGTGTTGCCACTGTAACTTAGCAACTGGGTGAGTTTCCGCAATATCAGGCTCATGAATATTAATCTGACTATAAATGAGGGAATGAGCCATAAGAGTACTGCATTTACTGTTTTTGAGTGAACAAATGCATATTAATGGCATGTCTGCTGAAAAAACATTCCATAATCAGTGAAGCCTTGCAGCAAACTGCACCATAAGAGCACAGTCGAAAATATTCAGTATGATGCTAATTTGCAATAAATCAGGGTAATACTAAGCCTCCACCATGGGTTTTTCTAGTTACTCTTTTTCTTTGAAACGCATGGAGCATATTCCAACATGTGATGAATCTTCTAATGATCACAGCCACTAATAGTCTTGAACAGGTCTGGAATTCACCCTCTGACAAGAGTGCCTGGGCACCTACTTTCCTGGGAAAAATGCAGCCAGCCGTTGCTTCTTGATGGGAAGGATGTGTATTTCCTGGGAGTTTACTTTCTTAAGTTTGATGGCCCTGCTTTTTGAGGTCTTTTTGAGGGGGTCGTTGGGATTGCGCTGTTCAACCTGGGCCTTGGGGTTGTAGCACTGCTGCAGCATGGCCTCCTGGTTGGCGTCCCTCTTAATGGAGAAGTTTTTGGTGGAAACGCCGGAGAGGCCCTTGATCTTCCCACAGAAGATGGCAGGGACAGCGTCCTTGACGGACACAATGACCTTGGCAGTCTGAGAGGTGCTGACGATCTCGAAATTGCCACCACTGCACTTGGGCTCGCAGCTGGACCGGCCGCCGCTGCCGTCCACCACCCACTTGTGCTGCTGACTGAACTCTAGGGATGCCAGGCCACTCAGGATTTTAGAGTCCAGTTTCTGTGTGCACTCCACGGGACGAAGAACCTCCAGGGATAAGGCAGCACTCCCTTTGTCTTCCCTGGAGCGGCAGACACGGTCTAGCACGATTCCCGTTGGCTCTTTACTCAGAAATGACTGGATACATGGCTTCCTCACACCGGCCACCGAAAGGTCAAGAACGCTGTCTTGTTGAAATGGGACTTCCTGCTTTGTTTGAACTGGCAGGGCTTTCATAGAGAGGTCCAGCACTTCCCCCTCAGCTGTCGGAAGAGAGGATGGGGAGGCCAGTTGCAGGATGTGTGGTATTGCATCCCTGTCGTGTGGTGGTAGAGGACCTGGAATCTCTTTTGTGTTGGTCTGGGTGCTTTTGCTTAAAGTGCAAGCCGGTTTGGGCGGGTCCGTGAACCCTTTAGATTCTGGGCTCTGTGGAATGGGAATTGGGACTGGGATCGGAATGGGTAGAGGCACTGGCAGAGGGACAATGACAGGATATGGGACCAGCATAGTAGCAGGGGGCACCAGAGGGGACAGTGGGGAGCTGTAGGGATGTGTGAGAGGCGGTGGGGGGAAAAAGCCCGACGAGAAGGGGTCAGTTGGGGTGGACGCAGTGGGGTGACAAGTGGAGGGGCTGAGGTGGTTCTGGGAGGGGAAGAGGTCCTGCAGGATGGCAGCAAAACCTGGGTTCTGAAGGAGGGGCAGGATGCCAACCTCTGGCGGTGACCCAGTGAACTTCTGGTCCAGGGGTGGAGGCTGAGAAAATGAGAGTGAGGAGTTTTGACACAGGACGTTGTTCTGCAGAGCCATCGTTGGACAGGAGGCACCCTGCTGGAGCACGGGTGAATTCAAGTGCTGGAACACCTGCTGCTCCAGGACCAGGGGATAGGAAACCGGGCCTTGGCTGGTCATGAGGTAGGAGGTGTTGCCCGCTTGGTTTATTTGGGGTGTAGTGCTTCCAGCCATCTGGAGGTGAATGGGCAGTACCACTGGACTGTCCCCCAGGCAGATGGGCTGCAGGACAGTGGCAGCCACCTTCAGCGCCACCCCTCCTGAGGACTCGGTGGTGGGGCTGACCAGGGAAGTTGCAGGGACCGCCACCATGGGAGAGAGGGTCTTCTTTATCAGGCCACTAGGGTTGACGTTCCAGGCCTCGGCAGTGATCAGCTGAGTGATCCCGTTCTCCAGCTTTCCACTCCCGTCTCCCCGGCCTCCGCTGCTGCTCACTGCATTCTGAGGGCTGGCCATGTCCAGGGGCATGCTGGGCTGGCTGTGCTTATAAGGGTCCTCCATGGCTGCTTCTCCAAGATTTCAAGACAGTCCGCTTCAAGTGTGGATGGCCGAGAAGATCATACTTTCCCTCTCTATTACGCTAGTATAGACCCTAAGAAAGGCAGAAAAGAACATTAAACATCATTTTAATCAAATATAAAGAATGAATAGTAATATAAAAATAGTTTTTGGGGCTCCTAATCAGAATCACAACCTGTACATTACACATTTACTAAAGACAAAGACATTTACTAAAACCAGTATGTATATTTCATGCTAATGCCAGGAATAGCTAGAAGACAAATTCGCAGGGCTTAACTAAATTCACATGCAATGCACAATAAGTTGTCTTCCAGTTGGACAGAAGTACTCAGTGTGCCCTAGCAAAAAAAAACTTTAATTGCTTGTGCTAGCAAGCAGGCTGGCAGTAACAAACATAGTAGCTGCAGGTTACAGCAAGGTTGTTAGAGAGGAACAAAACCCACTACCTCACATAAGCCCTGGTTATTTATTTACTTTCCAGTTCTACCGGGGACCTAATTGCATTAAGTCTTGACAGCAAACAAACAGTATTTATCTTTGGCAGAGTCTGAGTAATAATACAGTGAATAACCAAACACACTGATGCTACACTACTGCCTATAACCCCCAACCCCTCCAGAGCTATACAGCTCCTGCTGTATACCTCGCATACTGGAAAAGTCAACAATGTCTGCACAGAGACACCATCATATCATGTTCTCAGACCACATTAGACTGTTGCAGATTGACCTGATATTTAGCAGCCATTTTGATGGTTTTCAACAAGTAGACCTACTTTCTACCCAGCAACCAGCATAGCACTTCCTGACAACACTAAAGCTTTCTAATTTATGTATTTTTTGGTTGGTTAAACTAAACTATGACCATGATATGACAGATTGCATTTGGCAGTTATTGTACTCATATGCTGTTTACTGATATGCAGTCTACCCAGTGAAAGGGTTTAATCAGGGCTGGCTTCTGGCCTAAGTGATGTATACATCCGTTCAGGGCTACCTATTCTTTAAACAAACAAATTTGTTCAAATTGTGTATTTGTAATTCACACATGTATGTGGCTAGTTCAGCTGGTCCAGGTGGTATTGTGGGGGGAAAGAGCTTGCACAGAGCTTGTGTCCCGGAAAAACTGAAACTGATGCTGTATGAAAGACTTTCCTTACAACGATTTAAAACAATACCCCAGATTCAGATATGTAGTATAGCTTTAGTTTTAGAATGGAAAAGGATGTCTCTTCATACATGAACATCTGCTGCTAAACAAATACGGATAAAGGTCTTGGCTGTATAAAGGTATCGGTCCTTAATATATTGTTTGAATGTCAGAGGTCCGATTTATTAATCTTAATTTAACTTTATAGTACATCGTTTTTTAGGTGAACTTAAGATAAACACCCAGTGTGGTATTGAAAGTGTGCTGAGGGTCTTGTAATGCAAGAGGCCTTTACTGTTATCTGTGCTTGCTCAATTCTGTTTGGCGTAGAACAAGGAGGAAACTTGTCACTATCAGCTCCAATAGTCCCTGTGGAGACATTATGCGCATGCAGACCCTCCCTGCTGACGTGGAGAAGACGAAAATAAAATGAACCCACCAAGTGTGTGTCTGCTGTGCACTGAGATCCAAGGCAGCACATACTCTGCATTGACATGAAGGCCCCTCTCTCTTTTCACGGTTGCTTGACATTGAGAGATTAGGATAAAGCCAACAAGCCAGACACAGCTTCCTATAGGACCTGAAGAGTATTAGTATAAGTATAAGTAAAAGCAGGAGTACCTGTGGGACCGAGATGTGAAGAGAAGCAGTAGGCTAACACATGCTGATGGTCCGTAATCGCAGAAAGAAATTCACAAATGACAAAGACAGCCTTGAGCTTTAGCTGACCCGTGTCTTTGAATAGACACTCTGTTAGTGTAACGCTGCATCCTAACATTAAAAAAAAAAGGACAAAAGTAATTTGTAGAAGCAGCAGGCAGACCAGCTCCTCTGCGTCTGCGGTCTCCATGATTGTTGTTTACACACGTAACTGTCACCTTGACCCGCCACACCGTGGTGTAACTACATGTGGACTTCCATGGAAGCCAAGTAAGTATTGCTTCTTGTATCCGCTTCTGTCCGCAAGGGAACAGCCACACGGATGGGGTTTTTTTTTGGGAACATATTTCAGCCAAGAGCTATACCTAAATCACTCACCAAAGTCATCTCAAATTCGGAATAATCTACCCACTAAACTCAACAATAATGATTTTTTTTATATCTCACAGACTGCAACTTAATCTGTCTCATGGCCTGGTTACACCAATCATAAGATAGCAGAGTAGGAGAAATTTTGGACAACAGACCCACAATTAAGAATCTTACCACACTATTTAAAACGGTTGTGTTTGCAGACTTAGACAAAAAAAACCAGCATGAAATACTTCAACATTAAACTCAGAGAGATGCATTTGATTTCATTGGAACATTTTATAAACCTGTGCCTAATTTATCGCAATTCTGTTGCAAGACACTCTCCTGCCAAAGACTGCAAATGATGTAATCAATAATTAAACACAAATTTAGGTATTTGTTTGAATATCTGGGAAACAAACACATGGTTTTAATGTTACTAGCACCATGAATCTGACTTTACTGGTCTGAAATCCATTAAATGGTTAGCCAAGAACTGTGAATAAATCTTCAATAAAGAGAAATAATAAATTATAATCTAGAATTGGAGTCCTATGAAGTTTGGTTTCTAGAGATTACATTCCAGCAAAAATTTTGGAAACCAATCCAACAAACAGATTTTTCCTAACCAATAGTTGCAAAGCATTTCAACGGCGCTCTCTGTACTGACCAGTTAGGGCAAAACTTATGCTCTAATCAATTTGGTAATCATAATTTAAAAATTTAAGAAACAATCTGAAAACATTGCTGATATTATGCCTTAAAATAAGGAGTTAAGCAGTGTGT